>CAUYQV010121725.1:0-62800 GCA_963574575.1 Galagoides demidoff
GATAATAATAACAAAACCTCAAATCCTTAAGTTACATTCATTATATTATTTAAGAAGACAATAAAACAAACAAATAAGAAAAGAAACAATAGCTCTGTAACTAAAGTATCATAAGAATGGAAGAAAAAGTATCCAATGTACACAGCCCTATTATGAAACTAATTTATAGCTTTCATATGAAAGCTATAACCTAATTATAGCCTAAGAATACGGGGAGGAGGGAAGGGGATGGGAGGGGGGTGGATGGGTGGAGGGAGAGTGATTGAAGGGATCACCTCTATGGTTTATCTTACAAGGGTACAAGTGAATCTTTCTAAAAGTAGAATATAAACGTCTGAACACAATAACTAAGAAAATGACATAAAGGCTATGTTAACCAGTTTGATGAAAATATTTCAAATTGTATATGAAAATAGCACACTGTACCCCATGACTACATTAATGTGCACAGCTATCATTTAATAAAAAAAGAAGAAAAGAAATTATAAAAACACAGGGAAATTAAACAATATGTCCCTGAATTACCAGGAGTTCAATAAAGAGATTAAGAAAAGAAAAAGACCTGGAGTCTGGACTCAGCCTGTGTGGGTTCAAATACTAGCTCTACCCCTTAACCTCCCTGTATGTCCGTATACCTACCCACATAATAAACACAGTCATATTATCTACTTTATGCCATTATTCCCAGTAACTAGAATAGTTCCTGGCACATCATAAGAATGTAATTCATGTTAATTTCTGTGATGATGAGTGATAAAACTTTTCAGTGCCATTGCTAAGAGAAAATATAAGATCTCCAAAGTACCTTCATTATTTGGGCTAATTTATGTTAAAAATTACATTTCCGTCAAGAAAAAAATAAATAATGCGCAAACAGTTTTGAATATTTGAGAATGATCACATATTCATTTATTAAGCAGTTTTTGAGCTTAATAAATCATATAAGGGACAAATGTTCAAAAATGAATATGGCATGAATTTTCTCCCAACAGTAGTAGATGGACTTCAAACAAACCTGAAATACAATTAATTCTAAAGTTCTTTTTTATGCTTGTTAAGAACAAATGGCAAGTACAGCATAGCATATACACCACAGTCTAGGCATGTGTGTTTATCTGTATTTACAAAATGTCTTTTCTTTATTTAAATCTCAACAATTCTGTGTTTCCTTACCCAAACTTCCAAGAGAAAAAAAAATTAAGGAATATAACTTGCCGAAAAATAATATTTCTATCAAAGTAGGCTGAAATTTTCTTCATCAAAATGGGAAATTCATCAAAATTAAGTAAATTAATCTAGTTGAAATGCCAAGACAAATACTAAACAATTTAGAAATTGAAAATTTAGACAAACATGTTAGAATTGTTGCAGTGTTTTTCCTTTCAGTCCCTATTTCCAGAAGACAGATAAAAGTGATTCACTGTTCACAATCTGCTTCGAGAAAAGTAAAAATAAAATAAATCCTTACAGACAACACACGACGACTGACGTGATTTCACTGCACTGTCTCCCCACACTACTGTTATCTTTATCCAACGCCCAGAGCACATAAGGTCTTCTTAAGAGGCCATGGGTAGCTATGACCTCAAGTGTAAAACAATCTCTATTGTCTTTAAATTCTTGGGTTTGAAAATCTCATTTAGGTTACATGCAGTAAATTTTTTCATATTTTTCCCTTCTCTAAAGACCATTTAACATTGTCACAAAAATATCATACAATTATCACCATTTGCTGTTTTAGACACACATGCATACCCAATAGCAAGATGGTGTTGCATTTTAATCCAGCACTGTATAAAAAGCTTGAACACTGCCTTCTTGCCCACGGTAAAACAAAAATTATAGTCCCTTCAATGGGTCTATATTTACAAACTTTTAGTTAAAGGAACAAACATTTAAAAGCTGTTATTGTACCAAAAATAAAGTATTTGAAATTCCTACAGTAAGTAAACTTTATGGTAAATGTGAAAACATAAGAATCACTCCTTCTCTTTTAACTTCTCCTAGATAATATACATTAGAATCTCGAGAAATAGATACTTTCTTGGTGGGCAGTTACAATGCACTATTGTCAAAGTAATGTTATTTCGGGGTAAGAAAAATATTTTTCATTTTCACAAACAACATCAACTGGGAAGAATTTCATTCCATTTTTAGATAAACCCTGTTAATGCAATCAAGGCCTCTTTCTTTTTGTCCTCCCTCCTCTCACCAACACCAACTCATAATTTAACCTAGACATTCTTGGGAGAGAGTAGTCATTTCCCTTTTACTGATAGCAAGCCTGGAAATGAATCATTTTCCCTTCAGTCTCAAATTAGAAACCATGGGGAGAGGGTCATGTTTTTGTCATTTATATAAGTAATAAAGCTGGAGAAACAAGCATTTCTGCTCTTTAAGATGTGGACACACAAAACAGCATCTTTATGATGAACCAAGCCAAAATACAGCAACAAAATGTATAGTTACAAAATTTCTCATCTTTCTATCCATCCAAAAATAATAAACATAAGGAATTTTCCACACAGCTGATGTTATACTTAAAAGCAACCATACCTCAATAATCTGGCCATGAACTTGACTTAGCAGTCTAACAAATCCGTATCTACATAACATAGACTCTTCAGACATGCCCTATGATAGTGATCACCTAACATCCTTTGCTTACCTCAGATATTTAAAACTGAACCTCTGGAGTACAGACTGACTGCCTACATTTCTGTTTTTTAAAATTTGTTTTAAGTGAGAACATCAGAAAAAAAGAAAAAAAAAATATATATATATATGCACATGTGATCTCATGTGCCCTTCATCTGAAAAGCCATTACTAACCTAGGATACGATATATTTAGTATTAGAAAGATGAAAGAACCATTTCTTTGAAGAACAATTCATATAATTTATAATTATAATCAAAGATCTCCCTTAGCCAAATGTCATTAAAATCATTCCACTATTTTACATTATGTATTTCTTACCACAATAAAAAAAAAAGTAGAGAGGCTCGGTGCCTGTGGCTCAAGCAGCTAGGGCACCAGCCACATACACCCAAGGTGGCGGGTTCGAATCCCCAGCCCGGGCCCACCAAACAACAATGATGGCTGCAACCAAGAAATAGCCGGGCGTAGTGGCGGGCGCCTGTGGTCCCAGCTACTTGGGAGGCTGAGGCGGGAGACTCGCTTGAGCCCAGGAGTTGGAGGTTGCTGTGAGCTGTGATGCTATAGCACTCTACCCAGGGGGATAGCTTGAGGCTCCATCTCAAAAAAAAAAAAAAAAAGTGGAGAAATAAATAAAATGTTTGCTAAAATATAGTATTACAAGAAGGATGAAAATGTAACTGATAGAATTTCAAAAAACATGGAATGCAAAAGAACAAAGATGATAAACAAATAAGCAAACCTCTGACCTTAACAGGTCCTTCACAATCTGGCTGCAGTTTCCTCTCCTGCAATACCCTTCATCTAATCTACTGCTTTGATAATGTAGGTCTTTTCATGGCTGTATATCAAGGTATATCTCAGCAATGCAGAAATTACAAACCCAGTAATTCTTTGCTGTGGGGGGCTATGCTGTCCATTGTAGGACACTCAGCAGTATCCCTGAACTCTACCCATTGCATGCCAGCAGAATTCCCCTACGTCCAGATATGGCAATCAAAACTGACTCCAGACATTACGAAATGGCCCTCTAGGAGGGAGGGTACAAACCACCCTCAGGTGAAACTGCCCCCTCTACCTGAAATAATTCCCCATCTCTGCAGAAAGCACCCACTCATTTTTAGGCTGCATCTTCCATGCAGTTGCCTCCTATGTGAAGTTTTCTTCTACTCAAAGTTAGTCATTCCTTCCTTTTTTACCATTCACCTTCTTCTATTTCCCCCTCTATTGTTCTGTTTTCCCCTCTAGATAGGGAAAAACTCCACCTTAATATTAACTGTATTTTTATTTAGGTGTTATTTTTATTGTATTATTTAGGTGTTCCACTAAAATTTATTAGCCTTTCATAGAAATGTCCATGAGATTAACCTTCCCACTGCCAAGAGAAAACTGATATGCTGAATAATGTCACATTGAATGAATATATAATCCTTTAGTCCCTTTTTTAATTTTCTCTCTTTTTTTTTTTTTTGCCATTGTTTCCAGAAAACTGTAATTAAATAAATACTCAATTTTGGTAACCCAAAGTCCTTCTTATACCAGTTCTATGATGTTTTCATTTTGGTCTTTGTTTAGAGTTACCAATGAATTATCCATTTTAAGGAGGGGCTGGGGGCCGAGACAGAGTCTCAAGCTGTTGCCCTTCGTAGAGTGCTGTGGTGGCATCAAAGCTCACAGCAACCTTAAACTCTTGGGCTTAAGTAATTCTCTTGCCCCAGCCTCCCAAGTACCTGGGACTACTGGCACCCACAAAAACCTTCCGCTCTTTTATTGTTGTTGTTGTTGTTGTTGTTGCAGTTGTCATTGTTGTTTAGCTGGCCCAGGCCGGGTTCAAACTCGCCAGCCTCTGTGTATGTAGCTGGCGCCCATAACCACTGTGCTACAGGTACCAGGCCTGAATTATCCATCATTTAATAATGGATATCACCATTATTTTACCACCAGAAGTTGTTGAAATTCTTTTTATTATTTAATAATGGATAATTCACCTTTATTATTATTTTACCACCAGAAGATGTTGAAATTCTTTTTTGGAATGTAACTAAGTAAAGCACACCCACACAGAGATATGTAAAAAAATTCTGTCCCATGAAGGTCATACTCCAAGGATAATATTTTTTTAATGGATCTACTTACTCTAATCCCCATTTATTTCAAGAGATGTCATAAAATTTTTCAAAGAAAAATCAGCCTTAATTTTGTATGCCCATATGTTATACATTTACATAATATGTGTATAAACCAATACTTTGGGGAAGGAAGGTATAGGAACTAAAAATTGAAAATGTTAAACTAAATTAAAACAAAAGAACAGAACGTCACACTCCAAAAAGGTTGGAGAGTGACAAGGAGAGTCCTGAATATTCTGTGCCACTGATTTGCTACCTAGGCAGCTTTTGTAACCTGAGCTATCCACATTATTTCTTCAGTCTTGAAGATTTTGGTCTCTATTGCCCTGACCTTAAAAATAATCTCAGCAATGCCAATTTTTAAGTATGAGCCCTGAATTTCTATTGAAACTAATAATTTTAATTCACATTTTCCTTCAAGTAACTCAGGGGGAAAAGATTAATTTAGTACCTATGGCTAATTCTTAAAGCAAGGCATTAATTAATCAGAAAAGCAGCATCCACCTATACTGGGTTGGAAAATCTTCATAGAATAAATATGCAAATCCAATATCTTCAAGGCTGACAAGTTTCTATTATTAAACTGCTAACGTGTTTATTTCCCCTACAATAGCTGGATTTTTGTCATGAATACGCATTAAGCCCCGTAGTTATTAGCTGTGATGACTAGGTGACAGTGAGGACACTACTTGAGAATTTGCATTTGACAGATCATTGACACACAGTCACAGTTCTTTTTTTCTCTTCTCTTAAACAGGAATCGTGCCATAGGAAATGAACTAGAGCTATTAGAGATTATTCAGGTTTAATGGCACACATCCTTTTAGCTGGTGGTTAGAACAATACACAATGTGGTAGAGTTAAACAGAGGCATCAATTATACTCTCAGACCTGTTAATATTTTTGACAATATTTAAATAGCACATCCCTCCAGGGCATGGCTTTTTTGCCCTCTCAGTTACACACCTGTCAAGTATTTAATTTGCCAAAGGGAAACAGTTTGATTCTGAGGGTAGTCTTAATACTGAAGAAGCAAATTGGAAAAATTAAACATTATTGAATAGAAGTAATGAGAAGGATGTGAGGGGGAAAAATCGTAAGCTTAATCCAACATGGCGTGTCAGCATCTGTCATTAACACAATAATATGATCATGTTCTCCAACAGGCATATACCTGGGGCTTCTCAATGTTCACGCCTTTGGCTTCTTTTTAAAAATAGGAGAATAATGGAGGGGGAAAAATCGGAGGATTAAATCTAGTGATAGTGAAAAAGATGCAGATCGTAACTTGTACCTGTTGTGCATATAAAATTATACATCTGAAAACATAGAATAAGGTATATTAATGATAAATTCAAAGTAGTTGTTGGTCAGATTTGGACAGCTACCCATTTAGGTACATTAATTATTAAATTATAAATATTAATAAGTCAGCAATTGGTAAACTACATAGAATATTTAAATACGAATCTTTTATCCATCATGAGTTAATTTTTTTTTTAAATTAAATCATAGCTGTGTACATTAATGCAGTCATTGGGTACAGAATGTTGGTTCTATATATAATCTGAAATATTTTCATGAACCTTCATGACATGAAGGTTAACATAGCCTTCATGTCATTTTTTTAGTTATTGTGTTAAGACATTTATGTTCTACATTTAGAAAGATTCACATGTACCCTTGTAAGATAAAAGCATAGGCATGGTCCCACCAATCATCATGAGTTAATTTTTCTAAGTGGCAAGAGGTGCGGGTCCAGTTTCAGTCTTTTACACATGACTAACCAGTTCTCTTATCATCATTTATTAAATAGGGATTCTTTTCTCCTGTGTATGCATTTGTTTGCTTTATCAAAGATCAAAGCTGGTTTCATCTAGGTTCTCTGTCCTATTCCATAGATCTACGTCCCTATTTTTATGCTAATACCATGCTATTTTGGTCACTATAGAGCTGTAGTATAACCTGAAGGCTGGTAACATGATACCTTCAAATTTGACCTTATTTTGTAGAATTGCCTTGGCTATTCACAGGGTTTTTTCCGGTTCCACACAAAACTATTGTAGAACTACTTTCACAAGATCAAAGTATGACACTAGTATTTTAATGGGGCTTGCATTAAATCCCAGGTTGCTTTGGACAGTATGACATTAACAGAGTTGATTCTTTCCAGACATGAGTATGGTACATTCTGCCATCTGTTGACATCCTTTGTTATTTTTTTTCTCAGTGTTTCTTTCTGTAGAGATCCTTCATGTCCTTTGTTAAAAGATTTAAGTCTAAGACACAACCTATAAAAACTCTAGAAGAAACTGTGGGAAAACCCTGAATCTTACCAGCCTAAGGAAAGAATTCATGAAGAAGACCCCACTGACAATCACAGCAACAATAAAAATAAATAACTGGGTCTTGATCAAGTTAAAAGGTTTCTGTACAGCTAAAGATGCAAAGCCGAGACAACCTTCACAACGGGAGAATATATTTGTATGCTAGGAATCTGACAAGGGGCTAATAATCAGAATCTACAAAGAACTCAAGCAAATCAACAAAAAAAAGAGCAAATGACCCCCATTAAAAACTGGGCAAGAGAGACTTGAACAGAATCTTTTTTAATGAGGACAGACAAATGGTCAACAAACAGGTAACAAAAAGCTCATCAGAGAAATGCAATTCAAAACCACCTTGAAATACCACCTAACCCCAGAGAAAGGCCCACATCACAAAGTCCCAAAGCAACAGATGCTGGTGTGGGTGCAGAGAGAAGAGAACACCCATGCACTGTCGGTGGTGCTGCAAACCTCAAAGAACCAAAAGTAGACCTTCCTTTTGAGCCTACGATCCCAGTACTAGGTATCTACCAAAAAGAAAAAAGTCATTTTACCATAAAGACATTTGCACTTAAATGTTTATAAAAAAACAAGTCACTATCACCAAGATGTAGAAACAAGTGCCTTTCAACCCATGAAAGAATTAATAAACTATCAGATACATACACACACCGTGGAATACTATGCAGCCATTAAAAAGATGGGGATTTTTATATCTTTTGTAACAACCTGGAAAGATTTGGAGAACACTCTCCTACATATCACAAGAATGGAAAAACAAGCATCACATATACTCAATACTAAAGTGAAACTAGTAGATTAACAACCACAATGCCCACATGAGAGAAAAATACAATTAAATTCAAGAAGGGCAGAGGTGGGTAGGATTTCAATAAATTCCCACCCAACAGTACATGGCACAAATATATGGCACATTTCCTGGGTGAAGGACACAACTACAACTTAGACCTTTCCTAACAATGCAAACAACGTAACCTAATTTTATGTACCCTCATGTTAATGTGAAATATATATAAATAATTAAGCATAAATATGATATTATAAAGTCTAAAATATTCAGATTCAATTTTAAAATAGAAAATAATACAAGGTTTGTTTTTTGGTTTTTTTTCAGTTTTTGGCCAGGGACGGGTTTGAACCCACCACCTCCAGTATATGGGGGCCAGAGCCCCACTCCTTTGAGCCACAGGCTCCACCCAATAATGCAAGGTTTTTAATGTATATTCTAGTCATAAAAAAAAAATGGTCAACAAATGGAATGGAATTAGTAAAAATGAAGGTTAAAATAGAGTAAAGCCGGGCACCGAGGCTCAGTCTGTAATCCCTGCCACTCTGGAATGTGAAGTGGGAAGGTCACTTGAGGCCAGGAGTTCAAGACAAGCCTGATCAACACAGTGCGACCCTGTTCCACAGAAAAATAAGAAAAAAAAAAAAACCCTATCTGGATGCAATGGTATGTGCTTACAGTCCCAGCTATTCAGGAGACTGAGGCAGGAGTTTTGCTTGAGCCCAGAAGTTCAAAGCTGCAGTGAGCTCTGATGGTTTCACCCCATACCCTGGGTGACAGACTGAGACCACGTCTCTATAAAGAAATAGAAACAGGAATGAATGAATAAGGAGCCACAGAGACTGTAAAAGTTATCAAAGTGAAACTCTTGGCATCTAGGGACTGATGAAAGATAGACTGCAGAGTCAAAAAAGGAAAGGGCCCCTTTCCCTTGAGTTCTAGTTCTGACTCTACTCTTGTAATGAAGTCATTCAACCTCTCTAAGCCACTGTAATCTGCATGGTATAAATTAGATGTTTTCCTTGTCTTTTCAGTGTTAGTTTTCCCCCTCTATATGAAGAAGTGACCAAGGAGCCCAACGTCCAAAAACACATAAGACATGCATACGAATTCACAGACAGAACTGCCCTAGCCTTGAAATATATTAGTGTCTATCACTAAGAAAACAATAAGATCATACTTTACGTGGGTGCAGTTCCAACAGATTTATAAGTAGGTTTCGTCTGAATCACATGGACCCAGATAGTCTTAGAGCCCATATCCTACTTCCATTGGGAAATAGTAAAACCAGCTCAATATGCAGGCCCATTGGTTCCCTCCTATCTTCAGAAGCACTGTGTGCAAAGACTATTCACCTTGCACACAGCTGGCTAGAAGGGAAATTTTCAGTTATCTCACATGGCTAGCAGTATGTCCCAGTATACTTGCTACTCTTCTTTTTAACTTTTCCTTTCACTCTGACCATGTTTTCACATAACATAATAAAGAGAGGAGACATATGTTCAGTCTCTGTACACTTTGAAAAAGCAGATAATTTTCCACATCATTATCTTGGTTCTATTAAAAATACAAGTTTCTCCAACAGCTTGCCAATGCATTCTCAAAATCAGTGTTGAAAACCAATATTTTCCAGAACTAGAAAAGGAGACAGGCACAACTACATAAACATCTTTTTAAATTCATTTTTGAAATGATTAAATAGAAAACCATTAAATATAAATTCACTATAAAAATATTTTCGAAGGTTCTTCTTGATTTACTTTTTCTGGTACAAAAATATCTAGATTAAGATGTCACATGATATTAAAAAAATTCCTTCTCTATTACCCCTATTTGTTCTTTTGCATTAAGGCACATTTTTAGGGATTTTTAATTGGAGCTATTCTCTCACTAAATTATAAAACTAGTTTTCAAATTTCATTTTTAATCTTTTAAGGCAAAATATTTGCTAGCAAGTCATCTATAACCATTAAGTTAATGCTAAATCATGAGAATGAGAATTAACTTGAAGGCATAATTAGACTGACTTCAAATCTTACGAGAATAACAACCCTTTTAAAAATATTTTTTAAAAACCTGAGAAATTATGATTAAATTAAGTGAGTTCAAAGAACATCTGACTTCAATTTTCATTCTGTCATTGTGATATGTTTCAATTTTAATATAAATACTAGGACTTTTTAACGCTCATAATTTTTACAGGAGAAAGAAAAACACTGTGTTACATTTAGAAGTTCTAATGTTTGTCACCATCTGACGCTGTCATGGAAGCAATTGCTACTTACACTCTTTTAAGAAGTGAGAACTGCAGTTCCTTTAACTGATGACAATGTAATTATTCCTCTGACTGTCAAAACAGAGGTGATTTCCCTTCCTCATACACATGATTACACATGCAAATCCAGGCTTATCTGAAATCTTATAAGTGTACTGAATGTCTGTAACTGAGTAAGCAGGATCACATGAACAATGAGCTCAGTGCTGATGGAAACCAAGTCTACAGCCTTCTACCCTAAACATATTTTTATCATCCCCTTCTCCTGTAGGAATTCGTTCTTCGGCATCCACACAGCTTTCAACACAATGTCATATCATCTACAATATATGGCAACAACCATTACAAAAATAACTAGGAGGAAAAAAGTCACAGTGAATATGAATGTCTTGCTTGGAGGTTTAAGTGACTCCATTAGCTATTCATTAACACATAGAAAACTCAGCCTTTCAGAAAAGGCAAATCTTTCCCAAGATCTATGTCATGCCGTGAACACCTGCTTGGATGAATAATGCCTTACCTGGTCTTTCAGCTGCTGTACAGAAGTCTGAAGGTTCAGAATCTGACTGAAGAGAGGGCTCTGCAGGACTGACTTCAGAAGGCTCAGTTTGTCTTCATTTGCTACATCCCCACGTTCTCGCAGCTTAGTTTGCAATCGCTCTGCTGCCTGCAGGGCCCGATTTTTGTCTGTACCAAAGCATAGCATTAGTCAGTAACGGGATTCAAAGGACACACGTCCAACCTGAGGACTCCATCTTATAGATATCTTAAAACTACTCCTTTTGAGTATACAAAATTGCCTCCTTTTAATTGAAAAAAAGACTTGAAAAAGCAAATTTTTAACACAAAGGTACAAAAAAGACAAAATAGAGTACATTTTAATATTCTAAATGTCTTTCCCCCAAATTAAATAGCAAACAGCATACCTATACATGCTTCAAATCAATCTAATTCAAACAATTATTGATATAAATCACACACAAAGTTGCAAAAGTAAATATTTTGAGTAAGTGTGTCTTAATAGTCCTAGCATCCTACATTCATACTTGTACCAGTGGAACTATCACCAATAATAGTTTCAAACATCTCCCTGAAATACATACATATGAATACACATGTACATTTATACTTGCCAAGCCAAATTTGTACTTTTGTTAAATTGGAGACTGTTCAGAAATATGTCCTAATACATTCATGACAGCAACAAATCTATCTATTAAAATATGTTTGCCACATCCCAGTAGTTAAAAAACTTAGGAAAGTAAGAGGAATTATGGGGCAAGTGGAAACAAAAAAAGTGGGAATCATCAGCAGAGATACTTTCTATAGCACCAGATCTGGAACTGCAGAAAAATGAGGTAATTAAAACATGAATTGATGTTGGGCAGTGCCTGTGGCTCAAAGGAGTAGGGTGCTGGCCCCATATACCAGAGGTGATGGTTTCAAACCCAGCCCCCAGCCAAAAAACTGCAAAAAATAAAAAGCATGAATTGATGTTGATCATGAGTTCACACGCACACAAATTGAAATAATATTTATTCATATACAGAATTTTAAAAACAAATGATAAAAATACACAAGAGAATACTTCATAAAAGAAATCTAACATTAATTCCTACATCAATTATTGGAAGGGAAGCAGCTCAATAATAGATAACAAAATAAAGACAAAAAAATCATGATTTAAGTAATTTTCGATCTCCATTTGCCTTTCAACTCTCTTATCTGTACTAGTAGTCTTTACAGCATGTGTCTTGAGTACAACATGGGAGATAAAGGAAATGGATGTGTGTGAATTGTCAAGGCCAGCATAGCGCCAGGAGAAAAAGAAAGAAAGAGTAATATTCTCCACGCTCACAAAACAGCTCCTACTCCTCTACTGCCACTGACTCTCACCATACCCCTCCTAACCTTAAGCTGTCAAGGTATCAGCCGTAATTATCAAGATTTTCCATTAGTTGTACCCAAAGAGTTACCAGGAATAGGTAAGGGACTAGAGGGTTGGATGACGGCACATGTGGACTATACCAGATACACCTGTAAACAATTCTGCAAACTTAGTTTTCTAAACCTGAAGAGCAGTGGGGAGAAAAGATTAACACATGCATCTGAGAAATCCAGATATTTCCAACTTAATTTTCTCAAGTAGAAATTAAACTGTTTTGAATGAAGTTTGTTAGTCTGAGTTATTGCTCTTTTTATGAATTAAGAATAAGAGCTCTGTAGGTCTTGACCTGTTGCAAATAAAAGTAATGGTCTTCTTTCTGTATTAAAAAATACTGTTAAACTTTGAGGTGCTATCCAGAAATAAAAATTAACCCAAATTGAGTTCATAAGTCGGAATTGGACTTATCTTAAGCTTTATTAAAACCAATAATTATGGTATCTCATATGTTTTGACTTTTGCTTGCAACTAACGTGTTTTTACATACTTCAGATGCAACCGTCCCCAAACAGACACATACTTTCCTAGTACAATGCTAGTAGGTAGGGATTTTTTAAATCTAAGTTACTATAGAACAGAATACTGCTGTAGAGAACATAGATTTCAAAAATCCAGTGGAAGGAGTTTCAATTCTTATAAAATTAGGCAGAAAGGAATAAGTCTTACCAATGGTTTCCAACATTTTTTTTTCAAAATTCAATGTTCTTCTCTACAGTGATTTAAAATAGAAATTGAAGTAGAACTCTGAGAAGAAAAGAAATAAAATGAAATGGTTACTTTTTATCAGAACTTTGTAATTGTATTTTAAAACTATTCTAAAAAAGCACTTGCTGATGTAACTGAAGACAGTTATCTTCATAAGCAAAAAAAGCAATAATTTTAAAGCTTATTCAGAATTGCCTTGTATGTATTCACCCATAATGCTTGCATAATGAGATAAAGGCATAAATTCTGTTTTATTAAATAAGTTAGCAGAAGTTTCCAACATATTTCCTTAAGACCTCAGTGCAGAATGTTGCAACCCTGGATTCACTTAAAGATGCTTAACCATAGAATAATGTGCTTACTTGACTCTGTATAAAAAATTCTGTGGGCAATAATATAAAATGTAGATGGTATGAAACTGCCCTCAAAGGCTCACAGTCTTAACTTGGGGGCAAACACACATACCAATTAGAAATGAATTGTGAGACTCAAGCAGTACATGAACTACTAGAATAAAATACTTTAAATCATAGATGAAAATTAAATAAAAGAAAGCATGGTGCTAAGTTTTTCAAAGGTTTTCAAAATATCTTGACTATAATGTTCTCCTCTTTCCTGTTCAAAGGCCTTTTCAACTCCTTTAATCTACGCAGATATCATCTTTCTACGACGACTGAAACCAGACACTTTGAAGTATTCGATACAGATCTGCACTTGCCAACACCCACATCACTAACTCATCTTCAGCCTCTGCTGGCCAACGATCCTGCACAACTGTCTGTATGGTTCCACCTAGTCTTCACCTCACAGAAAACCCCAAGTCAACAGGTAGTCAGTCAGTCATTCCTTCAATCAAAAAAAGGAATGTTCCATCATCCATTTTCATCCTTCATTTTGAAGGTGAAACAGGGTATTGCTCCGAGAAAGAACAAGTTGCTCCCTGTTACCTCTTCAACACAAAATACATTTGGCAAAAAAGGAAACATGTGATGGAGATGAGCAGATGCACAGAACATCAATGCCTGCAATTAGCTCTGTGTAATAACAGAGAACAGTACTTGTTGACTTTCCTTATCCCAGTTTAGAATATACTATTTAAAACATCAACTCCATTTCAAATGTCAAATTTCTCAAACACTGGCACCCTGGTGTCAGGAAAAGAGGCCACTGGCTCTGACCTGGAATTGAAACTTAAATAACAGCAGGGCCTTGAACAAAGAGCTTATCTTCTCAACCTCAGTTTCCTAAAAACCAAACTTAGTCCTTGGGTATACTGTGTTCCCAAAGGCAGACACTACAGTGTTTTGTGAAACCTAACACATAGAGACATCTTAAAAATATGTTAGTAGCGGGTAGTGCCTGTCGCTCAGTGAGTAGGGTGTCAGCCCCATATACCGAGGGTGGTGAGTTCAAACCCAGTCCCAGCCAAACTGCAACAACAACAAAAATAAATAAATAAATAAAATGTGTTAGTAGGGCCAGGCGCAGTGGCTCATGCCTGCAATCGAAGTACTCTGGGATGTCGAGGTGGAAGGATTGCTTGCATTCAAGAGTTCAAGACAAGTCTCATCTCTACTAAAAACAGAAAACAGAAAAATTAGCCAGGTGTTGTGGCAGGCACCTGTAGTCCCAGCTACTTAGGAGGCTAAGGCAAGCGGATCTTTGAGCCCAGGAGTTAGAGGTTGCTGTCTAGCCTGAGGCAACAGAGTGAAAATCTGTCTCAAAGGAAACAAAAGTAATTTTTTATTCTTATTTACAAAGAAAATATAATATTCTTTCATAAAACAGCCTACTACTAGTTATCCCCTTCAAAAAAATTAACTTCTGACAATTAAATAATAAAAGTAAAGATTGGTCAATATAAGGAAGCCCAGGTCTACAAAGGTATATTTAACTAAGTAGTCTAGGAGGAAGCATGATAACAACAAAAAAAACATGGATTTAGAGTCTCTTGACCTCAATTTAAATTTCACCTTGACCGCTTTCCTACCAATGTGCCCTTGTTAAGTCACATATCTTTTCTAAATCTTGATCTCTGTTCACAAACGAATGGCATTTACAAAATTTTGAATGGATAAAATTATGGACATGAGTGCTTGGCATGCACAAAAAAAAATTTAGCTCTATCCTCTTTGCCCCACGAAACATTAATTCACAAAGATAGGTGGTATTCATGATGGGGGGCAGCCTATGGATTTAGAAGCTCATTGATTTATAAGGAATCTGCAGAGAAAGTACAGAGTAGGCAGTTCCCAACTGAGAAAAACACTGTTGTCCAAAAGCTCAGCTACAAGTCAGTTGTTCTGAAATAAAATTACTTTTTCTTCCCCCAAGAAACTCTAAAAGTTGAAAAAAGCCACTTCAGCTTTAAATCACTAACAGTAGCTCCTAGATGAGAAATTTACTCCCCTGTAGTTGTAATTTAAAAAAAAAAAAAAATTACAGTTCCACATTTTATTTTTTCTACCTTGATGCCCCTAAAAATAATGCACTGTTTTCTTTTGTTTTGTTGTTGAGTTTTTCAGGGTATTTTATTGTTAACAACCTTGACAAAGAGGTAAAAATTACCCAAAGGGGAAAAACAAAGTTCTTTTTTATGTGTTTTAGTTCTATCCCAAGGATTCAGTATTAATTATAAACAAACTCATTTGGAATCACAGAATTTCTGAGATGGGGAGATTGAGTCCACTCTCTTCAAACTGCAGCCGTGAATTCTCCTCTTCTCCCTTTCCTTCTGTCCCTCTCCACACAATGTGGAAAACCCTGGGTAACAAGAGTGGGTCAGGGCTGATGAGTGCGACAAAGAACATCTGACATGTGGGAAGAATGCAGATGTCTGAGGATCTTTCTGGGAAATTCATGTTGGCAGTGAGGATGACAACAAGGCAGAGGGGCAATGAGAGAGGAAAGGAGCTGTGGCCATGGTAACAAGGAGACCGACGCTGACGCTGGAGCAGAAGCAGCAATAACAGCAGACACAAAGCACCTCCCACATGTACGGCTCTACTGGAAACATCATCCAAGTAAGTCCTTTAACCCTCACACAATCCTCTCACTTCACAAATGAAGAAACGGAGGCATGGGAAGGCTAAATAACTTGTCTGAGGCCACACCACGAGTCAGCCAGGATTTGAACACAGGCAGTCTTGCTCTAGAGTCTATAGCTTAATTTCTACAATATGTGGCCTCTTGATAGAAGAAAGATTCACCTTACCATTCTCTTCCTTGTTCCAACATTCAAAACCGCCACACAGACTATGTCCTATAAAAGGTGAAACTAAAGGAAGAAACGGGGACCCAAAGTGAATGAAATCTGATATGGAACAGACTGGTAGAGACATTCACATTAGCCGAGGGTCCACAGAAGGCATAAAGAAGTTAGAGTTATATATTTTAGAAATCACTGGTAGATGTATGAAGAAAGATCAGTAATATTCATAATACGTAATATTCATAAATGTTTAAACAACACTCTTAAAATTCAAGGTTTTAAGAAATATCTTAAATAAGAAATAAGCCAACTTATAGCAATATTTAAAGTATTATTTATACTTTATACACAATAATACACAATGTTATTATTATAATTGTTCTGCTGTGTTGTTAATTATTATTGTTTGTCTCTTATTGTGCCTAATTTATAACTTAACCTTTATCATAGATATATTTGTTTAAGAAAAAAACATAGTACAGGCATACCTCAGAGATATTTGGGATTCAGTTCCAGGCTGCCACAATGAATACCACAAATTTAGTCCTACAAAGCATATTAAAGATATGTTTACACTATACTATGGTCTATCAGGTGTGCAGTAGCACTATGTCTGACTAAGCAACCACACACATTCTTTAATTTAAAAATATTTCATTGCTAAAAGTGCTAACAATTACCTAAGCCTTCAGCAAGTCTTAACATTTCTGATGGTTGGTGAAGGGGTTTGGCCCCATGGTGTTTATTCTGATCAGGGTGTGGTTGATGCCATTTCTTAAAATAAGACAACAATAAAGTTTGCTGCATCAATTGACTCATCCTGTCACGTAAGATTTCTCTATAGTATGTTTGATAGCATTTTACTCACAATAGAACTTCTTCCAAAATTGGAATCAATCTCCAACCCTATGCTTTATAAACTGAGTGTAATATTCTAAATCCTCTGTTTTCATAACATTTTCACCAAGAGTAAATTCCAGCTCAGGAAACCAATCTTTTTGTTCATCCATGAGAATCAACTTCTTATCTGTTCAAGGTGCACCGTACATGGAGCAACCCAGTATCCCTGTCAGGCTCCACTTCTAATTCTAATCTCCTGCTATTTCCACCACATCTGCAGTGACTTCCTGCACTGATGCCTGGAACCTGGCTAAGTCATTCACGTGGGCTGGAGTCAATCTCTTTCCAACTTTTGTTAACGTTTATATTTTGATGCCCTCCCAAAAATGCATTACATTCTAAATGACACCCTTTCCAAAAGATTTTTCATTGAATTTCCCCAGATCCATCAAAGGAATCACAATCTTTGGCACTTATAGCCACAGGAAATGCATTTCTTAAATAAGAAGACTTAAAAGTCAAAATTATGACTTGACTCACAGGCTGCAGAATGGATATTGTGTCAGCAGGCATGAAAGCAACATTAATATCTTTGTACCTCTCTATCAGAGATTGTACATGACTAGGTGCATTGTCAATGAGCAGCAATTCATTTTAAAAAGAATTTTTTCTGAGGAGTAGGTCTCAATGGTGGGATTAAAATATTCAGTAAACCATGCCATACACATATGTGCTGTCATCCAGGCTTTGTTGTTCCCTTCATAGAACACAGAAGAAATAGATTTAGCATAATTCTTAAGGGCTTTAGGATTCTGGAAGTGATAAATAAACATTGTTTTCAACTTCAAACCACCAGCTGCATTCACCCCTAACAAAGGAGTCAGTCTTTCTTTTGAAGCTTTGAAGCCAGGCATTGACTTTTTCTCTCGAGCTATTAAGTCCTAGATGGTATCTTCTAATATGTGGGCTTTTCAATCTACATTGAAAATCTGTAGTTTAAGGTAGCCACCTTCTTTAGTTATCTTCGCTAGATCTTCTAGACAACTGGTTGCAGCCTCTGTATCATCATTTCCTGCCCCACCTTCCTTAAAGTTCATAAATCAACTCTCCTACCTTCAAAATCTTCTTCTGCAGCTTCCTCAATATAGGGTCTTTCCATGGAAACTTAAAGGAATGTGTGGCTGGTTTGATCTTCAATCCAGACCAGGGGTCCTCAAACTTTTTAAACAGGGGGCCAGTTCACTGTCCTTCAGACTGTTGGAGGGTTGGACTGAGGGTCCCGGGATGAGTCAGCTGCTAAGCAGGACAGGCAGCAGCAGCAAAGACACCCAGCAGGCCAGATAAATGTCTTAGGCGGGCTGCATGTGGCCCGCGGGCCGTAGTTTGAGGAAGCCTGATCCAGACCGTTATAAATTTCTTCCTATAAGCAGTAAGTTTATTTCTTTCTCATCATTCATGTGTTCACTGGAGTAGTCCTTTAATTTCCTTTAAGAATTTTTCCTCTTCCTTTACAAGTCAGCTACCTGGCACAAGAGGGTTAGCTTTTAGCCTCTGTTGGCCTTTGACATGCCTTCCTCACTAAGCTTAATCGTTTATTCCAGCTTTCACTTGAACACTTGGAGGCCACTGCAGTTATTAGTTAGCCTAATTTCAATATTATCATCATGTGTCATGGAATATAGAGGTCAGAGAAGAGGGAGAGGAAGGGGAACAGTCAACTGATGAGTCAGAACACACATTTACTGTTAAGTTCATCACGTGGGCATGGTTTGTGTCACCCCAAAACAATAGAACTGTAACATCAAAGATCACTGCTTTCAAATCACCATAATATAATATGATAATAACGAAAAATCTGAAGTTGTGAAAATTACCAACATGTGACATAGAGACAATGTAAGCACATGCGTTTGGAAAAATCACACCAACGGACTTGCTCGGTGCATCATTGGCATAAATCTTCAATTTGTAAAAATGGAGTATCTGTGAGGCACAATAAAATGAAGTACATAAAATAAGGTATGTCTGTATACATAGGGTTGGGTTAGTATCTTAATTTCATTTACCTACTGGGGTCTTGGAATGTATCCCCTGTGTTCCAAGTGGAAGAGGCTGTAGTCAAATCATACAGAAAATATTAGCTCCCTTCTAGCTGCTAATCATGTATTGTTTGTAGCCATCTCACTATTTGGTTATAAGTGAACCTAAAATCTATTTCAGCAGCTTTAGCACCCAAAACTATGAGACACATCAACAATGGATCAATGAATTCAGTACTTGTTAACTATCATTGTGCTAGGCAATCACAGTCTACTCACATAAACACCATGTGAGTGGGGACTCTGACTATCTTGGCCCCCACAAAATCGTCCAGGGACTGGTACATTCTTCTACTTTTCTAAATAACCAAACAGAGAGAGAGAGGTTGAGGTCTTACTCAAGGTCACACAGTGAGTAGAGAACCTGGATTTGAACCCTACTGTATCTGAATGTAAACTCAAACTCTATCACACTACCAAAAATCACAGGGTGGAGATATAATCTCAAATTTTATATTAAAAAAAGATGACAATGAAGGTGCAGAACAATGTATTATATTACTAGTATTCCTATACAGTCACCCTACATGTTTGTAAAAGCACTGACTTTCTGCAACTTTTTCAGACACTAGTGGGGCATGGCGCAGGGTTGAGGAAAATGAAAGAAACTTTTTGCACTGTATTTCTTTTTGTGTTTTTTTTTTTAAAATACTGTATCTTAGTATAGGTTTTCCATATTTATCAAATAAAAATATAGAGTGCCTAGTTAAATTTCAATTTCAGGTAAATGAATAACTGTTTAGTGTACATCCCATGCAATACTTGGGGCATATTTATACTAAAAATTGATCTGTTATTTATCTGCAATTCAAATTTAACTGGGAATCTGTTATTTTATCTTGCAACCCCTTTATGTAAGTATTAGCCTAGAAAAAAATTAAATTTTACAAAATCATTTTTAAGGCCTTTCCTGTTTCCTATTGTAACTTCAATATAATGACAAGACTTGCCAAATCCTTAATGAATCTCTAAAGATTTTACCTGTGATCATATGATTTCACAACAACTATTTGATAACACTAGTGTTAGCAGGGAATAAAAATCAAAGAAAATACGTGGTGTTACTCAGAAACAGGAACTGATTAATTGACTAATCATTTCACTTTTCAACAAATTGTACTAGCAACATGTAAGCACAGCTTTTATGCGGTATAGAATCACTGTTGGAAACATAGAATGAATCTTTCCGTCTGATGCAGATTATATGGCAACCAACAAGTGAAAATATGTTTTATGCTAAAAATAACTCTATGAAGAGAAACTGCCCCAAATGCATACAATTTTCTAGTTATCTTAAACAATTCTGACTGGAAAAGGAATACAGCATTAAAAGAGCTTGCTGCAATGGCTTGCAGCTTGTCAAGTGGCTCAGTATCTGTTATTGAAATGAAATTTAGCATTTCCTTCATTCATTGCTGCCTGAGCATTACCTGAAATTAGGGGACAAAGGGGTGGCTGTAGTCTGTTGCAGGTAGATCATCACGAATTTAACCATCTCTGACAGCAATACTTACACATTTTCAGTCAAAATTCCTACTTTGGGGGAACATTACTGAACTACTGCTCCAAAAGCACAGAAACGTCACAGCCCCCACCCACATCGTACAGTCATCCAAGAGAAAACTCGAGGCCCCTTCTCAGCATCTGTTCTCGTGAGTTTCTCCCTCACTTTTAAAGAATTTGAGCAAAAATGCATTCATAAACACAATTTTTATTTTCAAGTTGACATGCATAAATCTGCCCAAACTTCTTCCATAATAACAGAACTTACTAATTCTATTTTGTTCCCCAAAAGAAATCAAGTATCAAGGAATCTTATCTTGACAACCTACTTCAAATGCTGATTGAAATGTACGTATTCCATTCATTCCTTTATAAAGCTGTAACGTTCAGTGACCTGTCTAATGAGAAAGTGCTGAGGAGGTCAAGAGATGTGAAAACAACTCAAAATCTGTAATTTACTGAATCAGCAAATATGCCCAGGGCACCTACAAGACTGGCCTATGGTAGTGTGGCAGAATTAGAGAAATGAGGACACCAGGAACTCACACGCAGGGGAATCAAAGAAAAAGAAATAGACAATTAAAATACAGGAACATAAAAGAATGGTACTGAGCCCAGACTGAGGAGTCAAAGAAAGCTTCCTGGAGTCATGGACCCCTGCACAGAGTCCTAAAAAACAGGTAGGAATTGGTCAAACCAGAAGGTGTAATAAAAGAGCTCCCCATGTAAAGGCAGGAGCACATGGCACCTTCTCAGCACTGCAATGAGTTCCCTCCACCGTACCTGCATTGAGGCTGAATGAAAAGGAAAGGTCAAGGTGATAAGGCTGGAGATGGGAGTAAAGGCCAAATTAGTGAGAGCCCTATATGCCGTGCTTAAAAGAGTCTAGAGTTAATCTGCAATTTATTTTTAAAAAGTGAGTAACATAGTCAGATTGTGTTTGAGGAAGAGCACTCTGGTGATGGTGTAGAAAACACACACAAAAAAAAGAGAAACTGGGAGCAAGGAGGCCAGTAAGAGGCATTTTCAAAAATAACGATGAAAGTAAAAATAGAGGATAGAACCAAAAATTAAGGGCTCTAAGTAACATGAGTTGCTAATATGGAGGGTAAGGAATATGAGTCTAGGATTAATCTTATCTTTTTTGATGAAGAATAAAACTAAAAGGAATAGGGCAGGGGTGGGACTATTCTAGAAATATCTTTCTGATCAAGAGTTCAAACAGCTGAGTAATACACAGTATGACCTTACGCTGCTGCTCTGGACTGAAGCCTCAGACCTAACGTGAATGATTTGGGAGATGAATCTTTTAGGAAACAATTAAGGTTACATGAGATAAGGGTGGGGTCCTAAGCCAACAGAATTCATCCAACAGAGGGAGAACCTAGAGAGAAAGAGAGAGAGCAAACGAAAGACCAAGGGAGGACACAGGCAGAGGGAACTGTCTGTGAGGCAGGAGGAGAGCCCTGACCAGAAGCCAGACCCTGTCATTATCAGAACCTGACCATAGATTTCTCATACTCCAGAACTGTGAAAGAGTCATTTTGTGTTGCTTGAGTCCCCTAGTATAGGTAATCTGTGCTACCAGGGGTCCTCAAACTACAGCCCGCGGGCCACATGCAGCCTGCAGAGGATATTTATCCAGCCCGCTGGGTGTGTTTGCTACCGCTGCCTGTCCTGCTTAGCAGCAGACTTGTCCCAGGCCTGCAGTCCAGCCCTCCAACAGTCTGAGGCACAGTGAACTGGCCCCCTATTTAAAAAGTTTGAGGACCCCATGATGCTTCACCCCTCTCCTCCACCATAAAACCCAGGGAATCAGGATCAGCCTCCTTACTCAAGGGAAGCCAGATCACATACAATCTAAGTGCTAACCTGAAAAGTAAAAATGGATCAGAGTCTCTCTCAGGAAGGTAATAAATATTGACAGAACAAGCCAATTAGTGGTTGAACGAGAGTTGAGAAGACAGAAGGCTGAGTAAGAAAGACATGGAGAAGTTAAAACAGGATGTGTGCAAGCTGAAGTCATGAGAGAGCAAAACAAACTAGCCGATGGAGACAGAACAGAACTGACATCAGGAGAAGGGCAAGCATTGCTTGGGAGACCAGTACAATCATGAGAGGGAAGCGGAGTAATTGGTCCCAGGGACACCCAATCACCGGAGCCCACTTTGCCAGAGGCACGCTGTATGAGGCTGTTCGCTCCACCCAAACACACCTGACTATTACGGCTTGCTTCAGCACAGCACCATGTCACCGCATCCTGCACAGGACGGCCCTCAGCTTTCCCTGCTTAGGAAAGGCTATTCCTCCTTCACTTCACTTGAACACTACTTCCAGAAAGGTTTCTGGAAGCTCACAAGCAAAGGTAAATAATAAGACCATGAAGACCACTAAGAATCCTCCAGAACAGTTACATCAGAAAATGAGGCGTAGAGAAGCTCCGACTCTGGGAGGCAAATAAAATACTATAAAGTCTTCTGTTTTGCTCAGAGCCTGAGAGAAGCCACCAGGTTGCAACCAAACAAAATATGGATCCACTGTTGAAAAAAAGAAATATGGGATCTAAGTGACAAGTGGTTTTCATAATATAAATGAAACTACCGTAACTATAAACACTATTTACAATTAATAAAAATACTTCTTGGTAGAAAATTCCATTCACAGGAACATACAAGTGCTCTCACTTCCAATTCCACTAAAAAACTAAGCCAAATATGAATATTAAAAATTGAAGATACCACTAAAAAATCAATTAGAATATATATAATTGATATATCAAGAGGAGGAAGAATGAATACAAAATATTCAAGCAATCTAAAAGAGACTGTGAATGAATAAAAAAGAAAAAGCAGAGTAAACAAAAAAACACAAATGGAGGAAGTAGAATAAACCTAGACATCTATATTCATAATAAATTTGAATTGGTCCAACTCATTTATTAAAGAACATACAATCCAGATGTCAATGTGACATTGTGAGTTATAGAAAGATTTATCTATATTTTTAAAATAATAAATATGTGCTGTATACAAGTATAAATGTACTTCCATTATTTCAATCACAGTAGTAGTTTTTAGGAGTATACAGATAGAAGTGGAATCCTCAGATAAGGGACAGGTCAAAGGGGGAATTTAGTTTGTTTTTTTAACAAATCATTTAATATAACTCAGAGTGTTTCAAAATTACACATATAAAAAGCAACTGGGTTGAAATATTTATGGATAAAAATGAGCAATGTCTGAAATTTGCCTGAAAGAAATGGCAGGGGACGAGGAAAAAGCTCACAGTAAAGAAGTAAAACCGGCTATAAATGGTCGTAAAACTGAATGATGACTAGAACGAGGATTCATCAAAGGTACCTGCCTTCCGGTACATTTGGAATTTTTCATAATACTAATTTTAAAACTATGGCAATTAAAATGTGAAAATGTTACAATATCTAGTTTTAGAAACTAAGATCAGAGATAATTAGTTCACTCTTTATAATTCATAATATTTTCAAATCCTCCCTCCATCCTTTTTCAGAGGAAAAACAAATCACTTCAAACTACTAATTTACTGGGGAAAAGTTTTCTGTTGTTGTTTTGTTCTTAGTCATTGGTAAAGGTTCTCAGAAAAATAATTTCCTTAGCTAGACCACTTAAATCTAGCAAAACTAAGAGAAATATTGTGAAAAGATTTCCTCAAAATTTAGTATCTCACAAAGAACCATTTTCAGCTTTACCGGTAGAAAAGAAGCTTTATTCTCATTTTCTGATGGCTACTCCGCTCCCGTCTTCACTGGGCATTTTGAGCGAGAGCCTCAGAAACAAATGCTTGTAGCCCTGGATCGGTCAAGTCCACATCACGCGTCAGGACGCACGGACCTACTCTTGCTGTTCTAGTTTTGAACTTATATATGGTGGGAACCAAAACATCACCTTTGGGAAGGATGGATGAACCTAAAAAGAGGACCTCAATACAAATCTGCTTCCAGTATAAGGAAGTTTATTTATCTTTCGTGAGTATACAGATGAAAATTCAGTGTAATGAATGGTCTTAGAATATGTGCAAACTAATACTAAAATATGGAGAAGTGGCATATTCATCCACAATAATGCAAATTTACATAAATCAAAATCGTCACTTTGACCAAGAATCCACATACTCTAAAAAAGTTTTGGTAAAAATAAAACCATATGATTCCTTTTCCTAGTAGTTTCCTAAAGCAGGTTGGGGGTCGGGGGGAGGGGTTCCTACTAAAAATGAAAATATATATAATATAGAAACTAAAATATATTATTACTTATAGGTACTCTCAGAAAACAAATGTATTTACACTAATAAACATGTTCATTAAATTTACTTTGGTTTTGAAAGTTACTTTTATTTTTAGAATTGTTAGCCTGAAGTAGAAATGCTCTTTATCCTTTTACAAAATATGCATGCTCTTTCCTTAATTGCAGATTCCCTAAAACATACAGATACTAATTTTATAAAGAAGTTTTACCAGATTCATACTTAGTTCAGAACTACCCCTTTAAGTCCTCTGTTGTGATGCATTTTAGTTAAGTGCCTTTATTTACTGCCTACACTCAACAAGAAAGTCAGTTCAATTTTAGAGCAGAAATGAATCTCAACAAAAAGGTAGGTGACAGACAAACTAAAGCTCACTGAGGTCTCATTACATAACAAATCAGTGTCCTGTCTGAGATTAGAACCTTAGGCCTCTCCTACTCAGCTGACTGCCTGTAAGGCTGAACTTCCCTTTTCAAAAAATACACTGGCCAAATCAATTCTGTTCATACTCCATTATATTATATTTATTTATTTCCCCCTCAACTCTCACCCATACTTTAAAACGAGTCTAAAATACACCTTAGAGAACTATGAATTCCACTACTTTTTCTCTGGGTATCCACTTTTACATACTTTCCATCCATAATGATCTTCTAGTACATTCCTATAGAATAGGGACCTCCCCTGCCCCCAAATTAAGTCACACCAAACAAGGGTGACTCAAGGAAGATTTAAGTGCTCTGAGAATTAGGAGCCAGCCTCTCTCACTCTCTCGCTCCCTAGCTAAACTGAAGGAATTTAGATTGTTGGACAGTTTGCCTCTGTTTGCTGTTCATGTTTTCAGTGTTAACAGACAAGATGCAACATGCCAGGCATATTTCTGGACAGAGCCAGGCAGGAATGAAGGCAGGGGGATTCCTTCAAGGGTCGCCCTTCCACATGAGTGACAATGTGTCAACGTTGGACTCCAGAGGCAGCTAACTCCCCAAAAAACTATCATTTCCACCATGTTACTTCCTTGGGGGAAACCTAAAACATGTAGAATGATTAACTTTATGCAACAGAATTCTCCAGTGCAATTCCTATGTTAGCAACGAATTCTCCAGAGAAATTACTCAGGGCTCCCACCTCCTGCCCTTTTGCCTGTCTGGAATGAGGCAATCCTCCAATGAGCCCAGGCAGACTGTGTCCTTGGTGCTTGTAAAAAACATGGGTACTCAACGCTTACCCATGGGACCCAGAAACACAGCTGGCAGCTGCTCTCTGCTAGGACTGATCAACTAGAGGTGGAGATGATAGTACAGAAGATGTCTGTCATCTCTCAGCTACCTTCTCAGACAGAATTTTCACTAAGTTTGTGAGAACATAGCAGATGACAGACAGCTTGTCAATTGGGCCTGAGTGACTGACTCTTTGGGGTAAAGCCCACAGGATAGTGAATAGAGACAATCTCTCCGGTACAGACAAAACTTTGGAAAAGGGAGGTAGGAAGGAGAACGGAATATTATCGCTTCAACTTCTCTCCACACCCAACCTCAAGTTTATACTCTTCACCAAAGGTCATTTTCTAGAGCTTTCCCCCTAACTCTTAAAATAAATCTATGTCCACCACTACCCTATTATTGTTCCAAATTGCTTCTCTGGTTCTGGAATCTTTTCTACAAAAATTATGAAGAGTGTTGTCTATCATGTCGCCCACTAAGATATCACTGAGCTATAAGTACTGCACATAATTAGATATTTTTATCCTTCCCCATCAATCAGTGCCTCCTAAATTCAGTTTGTGGCTTTCAAGATTTCCCTTTGATGAATCTGAATAAGAAAAAAGATAAAGTTTACAAACTTTACTCAAGAAAGGCAGGCTCAGATTTCTGACCTGAAGTCCTCTGGGAAGAAAACAGAGTATTGGAATAATATTTAATGTGGATATTTTTCTCTCCTATAGCACTTACTACGCTTGTAGGGACTAGTGGTTTGTATCCCTTGTTGGTTTAGTTCCAATTCTGCACAGAAAGTTACCAGACATACTGAAAAGGCATTGTGAGCAAACACTCTTGCTCTGAGGCCCCTTTTTACAATACTTTTCATGGAGCAATTCCGAACCCTTAAATTTGTCTAGCACAGGGAATTGACATTTTTTTCCAATATCAATTCTTAATTTTATAAGAAAATTCTGTGAGTTTTTACTATTTCTACACATAGTCATTTGTAAATATTACATTTTACAAATGTAGAAGAGGAGGGTCAAAAGAGATCACTAACCTTCTTAAAGTTACCTAACCCAGACCTTTTATTAAGCAATCATATTTCTATAGCAATTATTGTGTGGGGTGTTTAAATGTCTATGAAATAACATCTATAATCATCTAAACAGTTACAGCCAAAAGTAATCTCACTCAGCTAAGGTTTGGGGGACAGAAAGGGAGAAGGAAGAAGGAATTAGGAATTAAGAATAAAGAAGATTTATAAGTCTCACCCTGACAAGTCTCTCTAAGTTAAAAACTGTTTAAACTTTGTCCTTTTGCTGATTAAAACAAACAAATTTTATTCCTCAAGCACAAATACACTACAAAATACTTCCTCCAGAAGGCAAAACTTTGAAATATATATTCATCATTGGAATGTCTAAAATGTAGGCTTGGTTGCAATCCACAAATTAAACTTACAATCAATTATTTGGGGCTCCTGAAAAAATGCCATTGAATAAAAACTAATAATAAAATTGCATTTAAGAATTTCTCTTACATCTACTATAATAACGATTTTCCCAGAGAATAATCTCTGAATTTTTAAGGCAATGAAACTGGCATCAGTTATACTGTTTGATTGGAACTATTTATTTGTGAAACAGTTTGCACATATCCCTGTTTTCTTAAAATGTATGTGCTTTACACACATGTATTTCCTTTAATCCTATCAATAACTCCATACTAGATATTTCCATTTTCAGATAATAAAATTGGAGCTAAGAAAGATAGTGTTTTCCCCTACATTCACAAAGTTTTCTCTGTTTTTGAGACAAGGTCTTGCTCTATTGTCTAGACTAGAGGGCGGCAGCAATATCATAACTCACTATAGCCTCTCACTCCTGGGCTCAGGAGATCCTCCTGCCTCAGCCTTCCAAGTAGCTGAGAATATACACTCTTGCCATCACACCCAGCTAATTTTCTTTTTTCTTTTTCTTTTTTTTAAGAGATGGAGTTTCTCGCTATGTTGCCCTAGCTTGGTCTTTAAGCAATCCTGGCTTCAAGCAATCTTCCCGTATTAGCCTCCCAAAATGCTGAGATTACAGATATGAATCACAGTATGTGGTTTTAAAGAACATCCTATTATTTTATAAGTTATAAGACCCTGGGTAAATTTCTTAGCTTCTGTAAACTGCTCTTTCCTATTTGTAAAGCACACAAAAACATATACCTGGAAGTAATAACCATATAAAATCTATTACTCTTTTTATTTTATCACTGTCTATACACTAATATCTCTGTTTTTATTGTTTTCAACTGCTATCAGACTAAGCAGGATTACCAAATCAGTAACTTCTTAAAGCAAATCAAAATTGATCATTTCTGGGTTAGAAATTGCCAATTTTTCACCTATGCAGTACACAGCTTTACATCTTTTCATTGCTGAAAGCTGTATGAATTATACCTCACTGTTCCTCAAAGAAACAAAAAAATAACCAAGACTTGAAAACTCCAAAATTCAGTTTAGTCAAAGTTCTGACATTTAAAAGTATTAAGTTATCTACCAGAAAAGACAGATGGAGAAGAATAGATTTGAAGTATGGCAAGACTCAGATAAAGAAATAGGGAAGGAAAGGAAGAAGAAACAATGAGCTGAGGAAGCTAAAAGGGAGAAGAGACAGAAAGATGATGGAGCATCAAGATAATTTAGAAAACTGTGGGGAAATTCCTGAGCATTCATCGGGCTAACAGGAGGTAGAGGCGGGTGGTGTGGACTAAGGCTACAGACACACGGGAAGAACTGAGTCATTTTCCCCACCACAGTGAAATCTGATCGCAAAGAACTCCAATTCTATTTTCTTCCACTCACCAAGGAGCCAAGCATGCAGATTCATTAAGTCAGAGTCACTTTCCTTGTTAGCCAGCTGTCAGAATCCTATAAGGTACACAAAAGTGCACAGAAAATGGAAGATTCAGACATTATGAAACAATATTAGCATCAGAATGGCTAAGTGGTGTCATTTCCTACTTTCAAGAAAATCTACAAAACATAAAATTATATAGATCTAGTATCAATACATAGAACACCTACATATCAATGTGTCTAACACATTCCAATAAAACACAGCATCTAATTCAACAAGTATTAACTGATCACTTACACCTCCCAGGCATGAGGCATAGGAAGATACTCACACAGGGTCCTTCCATTCTCATTCAAATAAACAAGTATCTTCAAATCTAATTTTGTAGTCATGATGTTATGTTCATTAATTGATGTAAGAGGACAATGTTAAATTCTAAAAACATCAGGCCCCCAACAAGTCTTTATCTGCTGCTGTCACTGAAGCACAGGGCAGAGAAGAATAAGGACAGGTACCGAACTTTGACACTCTCAAGTTTGTGAAAAACAGTACAGGCAATTCCCAAAATACAAACATCTGACTTCGGTACAACTTGCACTTACGAATGAGGCTATTACAGGTAATAGGTAAATGTACCTGTTCCCGCTGACATAGAAATAAAACTCAAGAACAAACCTATCGGATCTATTTCATTTGTAACCCGGGGACTGCATGTGAGTAATTACACTGCAATGTAAGGGTTTAATTTCTTTTTTTCTTTTTTTTTTTGGCAGTTTTTGACCGGGGCTGGGTTTGAACCCGTCACCTCCAGCATATGGGGCCAGCACCCTACTCCTTTGAGCCACAAGCGCCACCCAGGTCTAATTTCTAAGTACAGAGAAATCCAATACTGTCAGCGAGCATCAGAAAGAATGTGAAAGACATGTGACACATGAATTATTCTGAAAGATAAACGCATTAGGAGAGCATGAGAGAGAGGCTATTCTGAAAGATAAACAGATTGGGAGAGTATGGGAGAGAGGCATGAAAAGGAAAGGCATTTCTCACTAAGGGAAGGACATCTGCTAACGCGGGGGAACCAGAAGGGACTGGGAGAAATTAATGACCCTGAAGCTGGAGTACTTTGCTCCAGAATGACAGGAGCTAGGAAAGTAATGTTTCCATGGCCTCGTTAGAACTTGTCCCTGCAGGCAAGGTAGAGCCTGTAGAGACACTGGAGAGGGAAAATGGAGGGTAGGGAATCGCTAAAATGTGTTTTCTGGAAAAATAATCCTGACAATAGGGTAAATAACTCACCAAAGATAGGAAAGAAGTAATGATAATTTCAGCTGGGCCATAACAGGAGGAGAGTCAAGAGCCTCAAGACCACATGTGGCCTCTAGATTCCCACACGTAGCCCCCCTCCACAGACCTAATGCAAACTTCACAGAACCCCTTTATTAAAAGGATTTCTTCTGTAAACTTTGGATTCAGTCAGAAAGCTACACTCAAGGATCCAGAAAGCCACATGTGACCCCAGGGTCGTAGGGAAAACAATGGAAAAAAAAAGAGAGGAGACAGAGACTCCTTCATTAGAGGGAATCAGAAAGACTCAATGACCCCTAGATGAGTGTTGGGGGCAGGAGGAATGAGGCAGAGACCGTAATACAGGGTGACTCTCCCAAGGTTTTTAATCTAGGAAACTAGAAATATCAGGACATCATTTAGCTGAAAAAAAAGCAGAAAAAGAAACGTCATACGTTTTTAGATAAAGAGATGGAAATGTACCCCTTTTAGAGACTCCTTTCTTGATGTGCCTCTGGAAAAAAGGAAATAGTCGAATTTTAATTTCATGAAGGTAGACATGTTTGAGGTAACTGTTGCTTCCTTCTTCTCTTGGTGCTAAAATGGGGGCTGGCGCAGAGTTGGAACTCAATAAATATTTGCTGAAAGAATAAATCAGTTACACATGTGGATCTAAGATGAAAAGAACATGGACATATAAAATATAAAAACAGGGACTCAGAGTTCTCTAAATTGTTGCTGAAGAGAAAGGAGGTCAATCAGGAAAGGTACAGGTTAATAAGAGAGAGAACCAAGACTGGAATTCTAGGGCACATAAACATTTATACAACATGTTTTAGGTAAGAATTGTTTTAGTGACAAAAACATTTTAGAACTAAAGACCCCTAATGCCTGATCACTTCAAAAAGTACATATTAATAAACATTCCACTACAGTCAATACATTAGGCAAGGTATAGTGTTACTATTTCTTTAGCTGATACTAAAAAGTGATTCCTATAGCAAAGTGAAAACAAATTACTCATGGGAGATAATCTTAATAAGGTCAAATTAAATACAGAGGGAGACAAAAAATATTTTTATCTTTTTCTTTCGTTGTTGTTGCAGTTTGGCTGGGGGGGCGGGTTTGAACCCGCAACCCTCAGTCTATGGGGCTGGCACCCCACTCACTAAGCCACAGGCCCCGCCCAATACAACTACTTTAATAAATATCAACTAGTCATCTGTGAGATAAATTAAAAATTCCAGTGGATCCAATTTCAGTCTTCTATACGTGGCTAACCAGTTGTTCCAGCACCATTTATTAAATAGGGACTCTTCACCAGTGCATGCTTTTGTTTGGTTGATCAAAGGTCATATGGCAATATGTGGCTGAGTGCATCTCTAGGTTCTCCATTCTATTCCTTAGATCTCCAGCTCTATTTTTGTGCCAGTATCATACTGTTTTGATCACTATTTAGTAAAACCTAAAGTGTGGTAATGTGATACGACAATCCCATTACTAGCTATCTACCCAGAACACAAAAGAATTAGCTATAACCCAATTTTAACCCAGGAATATGGGGGGTGGGGAAGGGAGAGGGAAGGGGGAGGGTGGAGGGAGGGAGGGTGATTGGTGGGATCACGGCTATGGTTCATCCTATAAGGGTACATGTGAATCTCTCTAAATGTAGAATATAAATGTCTTAACACAATAACTTAAGAAAAAGACATGAAGGCTATGTTAACCAGTTGGATGAAAGTATTTCAAATTCTATACAGAAACAGTACACTATACCCCATGATAGTATTAATGTACATGGCTATGATTTAATTAAAAAATTAATTAATTAATTAAAAAGAATCATTTTTCCACAAGGCCATTTGCACTAGAATGTTTATTGTAGAGCAACTCACAACTGCGAAATACAGAAGCAGCCCAAGTGTCCACCAACCAACCCGTGAATGGATTAACAAACTGTGGTATATGTATACCATGGAGTACTATTCAGCTCTAAGAAAAGAAGGAGACGTTACATCTTTAATGTTTACCTTGATAAGTTGAAACATTATTCTAAGTGTGGTGAGAATGGGGGGGAAAGTATCCAATGTAATCAATACTAACATGAAAACAATATATAAACAACTGCAAACCCACATAAAAGAAAAACACAAGTAGAGTCTAGCAAAGAAGAGAGGAGAGGAGAGAGGAGAGGGGGGAGAAGGGAGGGTAATCAGGAGGATCTCACCTATTGTGCACAATGTGAGGGTGTTCAGCCCATTCCATGGGTGAAGGGCTTAACTACAACTTGAACTTTACTTTAGAAATGAAAACAATGTAACCTAAACATTTGTACTCTCACATTATTCTGGGAAAAAAAAAAATTCTAGTGGAATCTGAGAAAATTCCTGCAAGTCCAGGATTAAATAGAGTCTACATATATGGAAAGGAATCTATTTAAAAAATATAAAATCCACCATGATTCTCTTATTTGCCTGCATTCTAAATTAAAACAAATTTACATCTGGATCTTCTCTTAACACAACATAAATACACCCAGTAAAATAAAATTTGTCCAAAATAATAAAGGCAGCCTTTTTCATAACCCACACTAAAGAATTACTAGAGAGAATCTTTAACTTCTCTGACAGCAAAGAGATTCATTGATAAGCTTGTCAGTCACTGGTAGCCAACATCACTGAGAATATACTGAGGAGAGTTAGCAAGAGAGACAAATTACATTTTTCTGGCAAGATTCCAAATAGTTCTGAGAGGAAAAACTACATTTAAAAAATCCAAATTATTATGGACTTACTCAAACATGAATCTTAGCCATATAAGATAAATAAGCATGAACCAATTCAATCCCCTAATTAGTAATTCACAGATAATGTAACAAGCTACACTATTTAGTTACCATATGTAATTCTGGGGATTCATTTGGGCCATCTTGATAACTGGTATTTTGTCTCTAAAACATTTTAAAAGGTCTTATACTCTTTCACTAAACACAACCATTTGCTTTTTAATTAACTTATCTACTATTTAGCTACATTCATTAACTCTGTTTTGCAATGGTACTCAAAGATCTAAATGGTAATATGAAGATCTTAAACCAACTTTTACTTTTGTAATAATCCAGAGAGCACATCTGCTTCAAATAGTGTTTTGGTTTTTTTTTCATTTGCCACTTAATTTCATTTAAGTGATCAGAAAGTAGGAACAAATACATAAACGTTAAATATGATCCAAAAAAGACTGAGTCGTTCTAACTTGTTTTCACAATACAATGATGACATTTCTTTTCTTGATTTCAACTGCCCTTAAAGATTCATTTCATGGGCCAGACCTGTGTTATCCAATATGGTACCTGAAAGCCACATATAGCACTGGGCATTTGAAAAGTGACTAGTTCTGAATGGGATACACTGCTAAGTTCAAAAGACAAAGCAGATTTCAAAAACTTCAGTTCTATAAAAGCAAATATATACTCATATTGATTATAAGTTGAAATAATATTTTGAGGAAATTGGGTTAAATAAAATACAATATTAAAATTAATTACACCTACCTGTGCTTTTTCTTTACAATGGCTACTATTTAACATTACGTATGTGACTTGCATTATATTTCTATTGGACATGGCCAATCCAGAATGCATGTTTGATGATCTCAGCTGTAACATGTATGTACAGAATGGCAATTACTTGAATCCTTTAGGTGCCAAATTACTCCTTCGTTATTCAATTCACTATATGAGTATCCTATAAATGTGTCACAAAGAGTGAAAGTCTATCAAAAATGATAAGTATTACAAAAAATATGCAAGTGGGTGAGGAGTATGTGGCAAGCAGTCTGAAAATAAAACACTGAGTCCAGTACTGAAATGGACCATGCTACCCTTAGGATACTTCCTAAGATCTGATACAAAAGTTTATGGTAAGCCTTTTTTTTTTTTTTTTTGAGACAGAGCCTCAAGCTATCCCCCTGGGTAGAGTACCATAGCATCACAGCTCATAGCAACCTCCAACTCCTGGGCTCAAGTGAGTCTCCTGTCTCAGCCTCTCAAGTAGCTGGGACTATAGGTGCCCGCCACAACGCCCGGGCATTGCAGCCATCATTGTTGTTTGGCAGGCCCAGGCTGGGGATTCGAACGCGCCACCTTAGGTGTATGTGGCTGGTGCCTTAGAGGCTTGAGCCACAGGCGCCGAGCCATGGTAAGCCTTAATATAGTCACGTGATGTTTACTTTTACTTACTCATCTCATATCTTTAAGAATAAAGTATATTGCAATTTATTTTAAAATTACTAGTAATATTTTTTTAAACTATTGCTTTGCATATTTTGAAACTTTATCCAAAAGGGGCATGCATTTAAGAAGACTGAGAAACACTGTCAAATACAAAAGTCAGACACACACAGTTAAAGCCAGGAGGATCAGAATATGCCACTTCAAGACATGCCACTTTGGCATAAGGATTATTTTGAGCTGAAGGCAAATGAGAAACAGAAGACAGAAGCGATCTCTGCCCTTCCCTTTTCTGCTATAAGCAGGACATAAATTTCTCTTTGTAAATGTGACATAAATTTCCATTTACAAAGATTCCCCTCTGCTTCATCCGTAAGAGAACAACTATTTTTGTGGAAATGGCACATAAGCCTCTTCTTTGAGGGCATCAAACCACTTCTTCGAGTTTTCACTTCTTTCTGTATAACCCCCATGTAAAGGAAATCAAAATGTCAATTAAATTTATATGCCTTTTTTCCCTGTTAATCTTTTATCAGTTTAATTCAGTTTTTCCTCCCCCGCCGCATAAATGAAGACTGAATACACTATAAGACAATGTACAAAAAGCAGGAGAGTTCTGAACTACTTAAAAACTCCTTAAAGGTATATCCACGCAACGACCAGTAACCGACAACAAACAGTACGAACCTATGAATACAGGCAACATGGAAAAGCCCAAAATTATTACACAGTTAAGGAAGTCAGACAAAAAAGAAAATATTCTGTATGATTCCATCTATTTAAAGCTTTAAATAATCCAAACTAACCTAAAGAAACAGAAAGCAGATCAGTGGTTACTTGAAGATAGGAGAGGAGAAGTAGAGGAAGCAGAAAAGGATTGCCAAGGGGCATGAAAAAAGTTTGGAGGCGATGGACATGTCCACTATCTTGATTGCAGGGATAGTTTCATATGAGCCAAAATTTAACAAATTGTACATTTTCAATACGTGTAGTTTATGTCAAATATAAATTATACCATAATGAAACAGTTAAACAGTCCCTCCCCCCTCCTTGACAAAAAGGTGGACACTAAATGTCCTGAGTTTAGGATTCGGATGCCAGGTGCTCACTGAACATTTTAATGGAGCTGGCTAGGGCAAGATAATCTAGGTATCAGGAGACAGAGCCTCCGGGAGGTGATCAGACTACACCGACAGAGCCCTAATTAGTGCCTTTATTAAAAAGCCCTAGCAAGCAGCCTGTCCCTTGTACCACATGAAACAACAACAAGAAGAGAAAGTAGACCCTCACCAGAAAAGGAATCTGTGGGCACCTTGACTTGGACTTCCCAGCCTCCAGAACGGTGAGAAATGAATTAACATTTATAAGCCACCTATCTATGGTATTTTGTTACAGCAGTCCAAACAAACACTAAACAGGCCTGGCAAGGTATAAAAGAAGTTCAGCATATCTTATGTACATCTGAGAGGATTTTTTAAATTATAGAATGACCTTTATAATTCCATCATCACAGTTTTGTTTAGTGATGTCTTATGAACACAAAACGACAGATTCCCATGACCATTTTCTACAGCTAAGGCATCACAGATGCCACTACCTGATTCTGTAAGATAAAGTTATTCTGAAATTAATACAATGGTTTAACATTTAAATACAGGTCAAGATTTTAAAAAATGCATTCTCCACTAGTGACCTGTATGGCACATGAGAGTTAACTGTATTTTACCTCCTCACACAGTGAAGAGATTTCGGTTCAAGCAAATGCCACTGGTGTCAATTCAAAATATATGAACGTTTACTAATTTCAAGTCAGATTATCACCACTGAGGACAATCAGTGATACCCATTGGTCAATGGTCCTACTTACTCATCTGTTATTTCAAAATAATTTAAGCATTCTGATTTCCAAAGTATGTCGGGTTTTCTTGCATGAGGATAATATCTGGGGAACAGAACTACACACAAGTTTTTTATTTCCTCTTCCATATTTGTATAAAATGCACTATTTTTATCATCAAAAGAGTTACATGGGCCATTAAGAAAATTTTAAGACATACAATGTATATCCACGTGGATATAATGTATAAATATAAAAATGTATAATGTAAATGTATGATGTATAAATGTAAAATCCAGGTGGACAGAAGAAACAAATGAAGCCTTTCCAGCAACATCCAATAAGCCATCAAGTTGAAACTTGCACAAGTGAATCAGAAAGGATGCTGCGGGCTGTGTTTCTCAGAAGTGAAACAGTGACCATACACAGTCTGTCTCAAAACTTTCATAGTAACCCACATATAAGCAGAAATAATTATCGTATTTATTTTACCATCAATATAGTTTTAAAATGCAAGCAATAGTATGCTACATTTAGTACGGTAGCCCACAACATACTCAAACTACTAATATCAAAGTGTCAATCCAACTTAACTATGCTTTTTCTTAAAATTTATTTTTTGTAGCTGATGTTACTGTTTGTTTGCTTGCTTCTTTTTTATCCTAGACCTTCCTTTTCACTTTCCCCTCATGCATTTATTTATAACACTTCAGATCTAGAGTGGTTTATAAGAAAATAACAATGAATGTTGCTTTTATGGCTCTAAATACAACTTAAAGGAGGATAAAGATAAGAATGTCCTAAACCAAACAAATTTAACTACCACAGGCAGACAGGCAGGTGAGAAAAAAGAAAGAATCTGTCTCATTTTTCTTATCTTTTTTTTTTCTTAACTCAGCTGCCCAGTGTCAAAAGAGTGGCTTTAATGTTTCTCTAATTCAAAAAATACAACTACAACAGCCAAGAAAATATTTTTTGTTATTTTATAATATATAATATAAATTCCCTTATCACTCATATATTTTTCAAAATAATGAGAAGAAATTTCAGGGGGGAGGGGAATTATGCCAAATATTAGCCTACAAAAACATGCATAGAATATACCATGGTTAGATGAATATAACGTAAGAATAAATTTTATCTTGATCAGACCCAAAAATCTTAATGAGCTATTTACCATACTAATGTTTCATCTTTGCTAAATTTAACCCTTTACTATTTTTAAGATATACTAGGAGAAATATTTTTTAAGAAAATGTATGGTTTTATGAAACACTTGGGGGAAAAAAAACTATCTACAAAAAGGAAAGGGCCTCAGAGGCACAATTTCCCAGGGAACACCCAGGGAAAGAAAACAAGTGGCCTCAAGCCAAAGATAAAATACCTTATTCTTCAAATAGCGGTTTCCTTTTTCTTCCCAAACATCAAATTAGCACAATAATACTTAGACTACCACAATAGGCTCCTAAAGGATTTCCCTCCCTTACCCTGAACCAGCCCATTCCTCAGGGCCTCAGCAATTTCCAGCCTAGGTCTCGACTGAATTGGGTTCCCTCTAAATTCATATAGTCCTAATTCCCTCTACCTCACACTGTAATTGTATTTGGAAATTACAGTTACATGAGGTCACTGGGGTGGGTCCTAATCCAGTATGACCGCTGCCCTCATAAGATATTAGGCTCCGGGCACACACAGAGGGAAGATGTGAACAAATAGGGGAACTCTCTCTCCTACCCACAAAGGAGAGAGGCCTCCTGGCAACCAATCCCACCAAACGCTTCACTTGAGATTTCCAGACTCCAGAACTGATGTTTCAGCCACTCACTCTTTGGTAATTTGTCAGGGTGGCGATAGCAAACCAACACCTATTTTGGAAATAAGGTGCTGCTGTAACGAATACCTAAAAATGTAGAAGTGCTTTATCACTGGGTAATTAGGTAAAGGCTGGACGAGTTTGGGGGTGCATATTACAAAATGCCTAAGTTGCCTTGAAGAGATTATCGGTAGAAATATGAAGAAAGATTCTTCTGGTGAGGTCTCAGATGGAAATGAAAAGCATATTATTGGAAACTGGGAACTTCAAAAGGATAAAAGCAAACTTTGGCTTATACCTGATTGCCCTCCATTACTTGCCCTTCTCCATCCAAACTTTTCCCCTGGGCACAAATCCTCTATTCCACTCTAGAAGGATACAAATTGGATATCAATTGTAGTTCCCACTGCCCACCACATCCCAGCCTCTTCCCTATACCATGTCCCATTCTCAAGGCAAAACCATTCACCTAAGCCATACTTCATACCAAAAAATCCTTCATTCCCTGCCTCTTATCTAAAGACAAATGTCTCTTCTATTTCCTGTTTATCAACCTCAATGAGGCCAGCAAGGATTCCTACGTTGATCTACTTTCTTAGAATCACTGTAAAGTTTTACTAGGTGTAAAACCTTTCTCCTGTTTGTCTGTTTTTCCAACTAAGTCAGTAAGCTTCTGGAGAAGTACCTTAAATTTTTTTGTGCTCTCCCCAGTACCTAACCAATATGACATCCTCCTAATCCATCTATTACTACCTACTAACTGAATAACTGCCTCAGATCTTCTCTAGAAATACTTCACAGGGAGGCAATAGATTACTTAGTATTGGTTTCCTTTATCCAAAAGTAGTTTATCTCCTTAGTCTTATTCCACTAAATTTTTTAATCAAAAATTACCAATTATAACCATTCTAAACATCATTTCCCAACTGTATTTATATAAATACTCTCCTTTGCTTGACACTAACTTACAAGAAAAAATAAAGCCTTAATAAGTCTAACAAATACCAAGTGAAATTCAACTATAGGCCAGATGTCTACCAGATGGGTAAAGCACCCAACTATTTGAGAACCACATCATCCCTCACAAGCACCATCGAGCTATCCTGAATTCACTAGGAAGTCATCTTCTTCCTTACTTGGAAGTGTACATCTTTCTCTCGCAGATGTGTCATTTGGTCCTGCATACTGGTGGCCTTTCCAGTCCAATGTAGCAAGTTTGCCTCAAAATATTGTATGAAATTCACAGAGTACTTAGGTGTAACTTTAAAAAATGAAGCCCACGTGCAACTCAAGCTGAGAGAGGAGACGGGATGTAATCTGGAGAAAATAATCTACCTGTAAGGCAGAACAGCTATCTTCCAGGCAATTGATTGTTCCTTTCCATCTAAATCCCTTAATCTTAATACTAGACAATGGGTCCACTTCTCCCTCCTTTGTTAAGCATCAGCCCCACCCCGACAGTTAAATACTCAAACACGCCCAAGTAGGCCTGACTAGATGTGAAATTACATTTCAAGGACTTCCAAGAATCTTTCTGAACATCCCCAACATTACTGTATCTCCAAGAGATACAAGGACACTCTTTGAGAGCAGCCTCTATTCCCTCATGGGTATGTGCATTTAAAAGGCATCTGAAAGGACACAGGGTATCTTTAGGGTCCAGGCAGGGCAATGTCTAAGTGGTAAGCCAGAGGAGCACACTAAAAACTGACTGAACATCCCTCCCTTGCCAGCCACAACCATCAGACCTAGGCAGTTAAAAGGTGTAGAAATGGGGGAAAGGAAACCAGGAACAGGAGAGGGGAAATGAAAAGAAGAAATAAAGTATCCAAAGAAAGAAAAGGAACATAGTATGTAAGAAACACAGGCCACTGCGCTGTTAGCAATCTGTTGATTTAGAACAATCTATAGCAGTTTTTGTATTTGTTTTTGCAAATGAGGTAGGAAAGAGGAATGGAGTGAGTCAAGGGGCACCCCAAACTACCTTTGACTAAAGTGACACCCAAAAGCACAGGTCCATCAGTCCAGGACTTTGTATCTTATTGGAAGTTCAGGCCAAGGAACTGCAAGTTTTGGTAGGTTTTTAAAATAATACTATCAGGCACTGAAGCATACTTTAAAAATGTAGATGACCCTAACCTTATGATAAATTCATTGTAACCATTCAAAACCAAATTCAACATCTAAGATCTGCCAGATCCCAAACAGTAATAGCCTGGCTTTTAGATTAGGCACTATTTATTCTATAAAAGTAACCTAAATGAGAAATTTGTAGGGAAACACAAAGGGGATGTTTACACCGCAGAGGCCACAAACACAGGATGAGACAAGGATCTGATGACTTCTCAGTTTCTTCCCCTCTTGACATCAAAAGAACATGGAGAGAGGTTTTCCTCTTAGGCTGGCGAATTCATTGTCCTTTCATCTGATGATATCAAGGAAACACTAGACTCCATTTGCATCCCCCACCCCCGCACAAAGGCACGCAGAGACCCTTGTCCAGGTCTTCCCAAACAGAGCAACCTAAGCAACCCCACGGAGAAGGATGGACAAGTCCAGGTGCTTCCACTCGCCCTGTCACTGCGCGGTGGCCGCCACCTCCCGCCCTCGGCCGGCCACGGCCCCCCACCCCTGCCACCCGCAGTCTCAGCTTGAATTTCCATGTGATCGCAGGGAATAGCCTGGCCTTTGTGCCTCTGCAAAGAATGCAAGCAAAAATGTACACCATCACCACCCCAGACACACGCACATCTCCCCAAGATACAAAGCTTCGCCCAAATATTGCCTCCCCAGGAACATCAGGCACCCCGGGGTTGCCAAATCTCAGACAAAGGCGCCCATCGGCGCTTGGGGTTGGGGGGAGTGAAGTGGCGGGGGGATTAAAGGCGAGACCAAAGCCAAATGCTCCCACCGACGCAAGCAGCAGTTGATAGGGCCCGGGCGCCAGAGGTGGGGAGAGAGAGGGGTACAAATTAGCTGCTCGCCTCGGGGTCCCCCGCTGCTAAGGCTAGAGACCCGAGTCTGGAGCCTGTCTCCCCACCCCCTTCCTCTACCCGCAGAGCCCGGCGCGGCGTAACGGTGGAGGGGCGTCCGGCCCGGGGCGCGGCCCCAGCCGCGGAGAGCAACAGGCTCCCGGCGCCGGAGGGCCCGGCCGCGCTCCAGGCCCCCAGGATCCTCCTTCTGGGCACCGTGACTATGCCCCTCCAGGCCAAGGAAAAGAAAAAACTTTAAAACCATTCAGAGAAAGAGACAGATGGGGGTGGAGAGAATGGGGGGAAAGACCAGAACTATCGATGAACGGAGGAGAGGATGAGGGAGGACTTGTAAGTAGCAAATGAAACTTTCAGACCCCATGCTCGTAAGAAGTCAGAGACGCGGGGGCTTCCCCGCTGCGCGGGCCGAGCGGACTGGGGGAGCGCGCCCGACCCGCCGCCAGCCCCGCGCGCCCAGCCCCGGGCGCCCGCGCACCTTCCCGGCCGGCGCGCGCACTGCGCGGGGGCGCGCTTCGGCCTCCCGGCCCCGGCGGCGCTTACCCGGCTCGCGGCGGCCGCCCGGGCAGGGACGTGCGAGGGGTGGAGGGCTGGGGCGCCGGGACGCGGGATGCCTCGCCTCGCCCACGCTCCTCTCTTCTGCTCTGAAGTAGCGGCCTGGCTAGGGGCCCCGCCCGGGCCCCGGGGTAAACGCGCACGGACACTCACGCGTGACCGAGAAACTTAATCCCGCCCGGCCGCCGCGGCCCGCCGCCAGCCTCGCGCTCCGCCGCGCGCCCTCCCCCCGCGCGCCGCACTTGCGCCGACCGGGGCTGCAGAGGAGGCGGCGGCGGCGGCGGGGCCCAGGCTGCCGGGGCTGCGGTGACGCCTGCGACCGGCGGGCCTCGGCCAATCAGGGGGCGCGGCCCAGCCTGCCGGTCCTGGGTTTTAAACTCGCTGCTCCGCTGCCGCTCCCGGTGTGGGCACTGGACCGCGAGGTTGTCAGATCAAATACCCGGCGCCCTGTGAATGTGAATTACAAATTAAAAACCGAAGGAATCATTTTAGTGCAGGTATGTCCCGGGCGTTTTTTGGGGCATACTTAGACTGAAAAATTCTGCATTGATTATCTGAAATTCAAATGTATCTGAGAAGCCTGTGTTTTTATTTGCTAAATCTGGCAACCAGCGGGAACCGGTACCCTCTATTTCTAGCTCTAGTTTTTCGGATTTTTACTATATGTACTGCCCTGTGGATTGTTCCTCTTGGGTAGCTTTAGTGATGTAGGATGCTGATGAAAAGCACCTTCATAAAAAGGGAAAGCACCTTCATAAAAAGTTCATAGGTAACTTTTAGCACATCAGTGTACATTCTTAGTAATGTTCATAGAAAAGCATAGAGTAGCGTTGAGAGTGGCATGGTACCAGGAACAACAGCTATTCATTTCTGGTTTTTTAAGTGTTTGCTGCCTCTTAATATTGTCTTCCCCATATCCTCAATTTAGAAGTCCCACAATTTTTTTCTTTGGAAGAGAATTAATCCCTTTTCAATACAGATATCTAATATTAGAGTATAATTTAGAGACATATGCAGAAATACAAATTAAAATACTTTTTAATATTCTGAATGAAAGTACTATTTTTCTTTGGCTTTTTTTTAATCGTTCACTAAAATAATCAATTTGCATTTCTCCAACATTCACCAAATATTTAAGGGAAATGTAATTTATACAAGGTTTCAAAGGGAAACTGATATGAACCTTTTAATGGATATTTTCAGAAAGCTACAAAGTAGATAATTTACTTGCTAATGAAGTTGAGCCAAGCGAGCTCTCTGTGCCCTGAGTGGAGTGAGCAGCATCCGCCCAGGGCCTCCTGTGCTTTCATAAGCATCCATCAGTGTAGAGTTGCCACCAAGAAACTCTGAGGTTTCTTCAGAGTCTGTGGCTATCCATGGTCTCTAAGTACTCAGAAAATGAAAGCAAAGTTCAAATTTAACCGAGCTGATTTAATTTGACTTAAATTCTCAAGTCTTCCCATGTGGGAGGAAAAGGGAAGAAAGGAAAGAAACAAAATAAATAACTCCCTCCAAAGCTCCTCTCTCTCCAGCTACCACCCTTCTTTTCTTTCCCTTCCCTTTGCAATCAAATGTTTTAAACTTACCAATCAAACAGATCTGGTGCTAGGGATGGCCTTCTACTACCTAAATCCAGGGGCCTCTCAGATGTATTCACAGATGTACATTTTCCTCCAAGAGTCTTCCACATTCTATCTCACCTCTAATTCCATGAAAACACACTCCCTTGGTTTTGCTACTTCCTCTTAGTGAAGGGCAGATATGTGGGTCCTGAAATTCATGCATTTTGAGGGCAGTGCCTCCTCAAAGGAGTAGGGCACCAGCCCCATATGCCGGAGGTGGCCAGTTCAAACCCAGCCCTGGCCACAACTGCCAAAAAAAAAAAAAAAAAAAAATCATGCAATTTGAGGCTCTGCTTTAAGAAAAGAAAAACAAAAATGCCTTTCTTTTTAAATTTTTAAAAAATTTATGACCATTGGCCCGGCTCAATGGCTCACACCTATAATCCCAGCATGACCAGCACTTGGGAGGCTGAGGTGGGTGGATTGCCTGAGCTCATATGTTCGAGACCAGCCTGAGCCAGAGCAAGGCCCCCATCTCTAAAAAACAAAAATAGCCAGACATTGTGGCAGCGACTTGAGAGGCTGAGGCAAGAGGATCACTTGAGCCCAAGAGTTTGAGGTTTATGTGAGCTAAGACACCATGGCCCTCTACCAAGGGTGACTCTGTCTCAAAAATAAAAAAAATGAAATAATTTATGACCATGGAAACACATTGCTAGCTCTCTTCCCAGGTAAGAGAAAGACACAGAATATTAAACTGCAGTAGTTTCCAGGTAGATCTGCGCAGCCTCTATCATCAGTCCCTTCCTCTATCTTCTTTGCCAGTTTAACATTCTCTCACATCCTTCAATGCGGAAATTCCTCAAGATTCATGTAAGGACCTCTTTCCTTTTAACTTTATCTCGAAGTTCATCTTACTTCAACTTTCATGGATTCTTAAATTGCTTTCTTTAGTCCAGACTTCTCCATATATCCAAATGTTTATTCAGTTTCTCTGTTTGCTGATTCCAAACCTACACAGCCCAAAGTGGAACCATGACATTTCTGCTCAAGCAAGTTCTTCTTTCACAGTTCAATGTAAATGGTACTACCATAGACATTACTCTATGATTCCCACAAATTAGGATAAACTGTGATACCTTTTTTTCAATATACTTTTGCTATATAACATTCATCCTACTTACCTAAAAATATTTCCTGTTTTGTAATTACTCATGCAATGCTTCTCTTCCCATTAAGACCATAAATGCCAGGTGGGCAGGAGCCAAGCCACCATTTCATCCTCAGAGCCTAGCAAAGTGCCGCACACCCAGGTGTGTGCACTGGGTGTGCACTGCAAGAATATGACTGCAAGAATGAACAATTTGTCTGCATGACTTTTGTGTTCTTATCATACTTAGAGTCATCTCAAGGCATCCCCTTTGGAGAAGACTTTTGCGTTGCTTAGAAACTCCAAAGGGCTCCCCCTCTTTGAATGTCAAAGCACTTGCATTTGTCAGTTTTCAAATGTAGTCATTCTCAAAAGCAAAGAAGATAAATGTATAAAATATTAGCTACTCTGGGAAGTGTAAGAGGAAGGCATCTATCTCATAGCTAACTACTGAAGGTAGTTTGAGAATCCTAAAAGTCAAAATGGCATTTGTCATGTTGAACTTATGTAGGAAAGATCCCAAATTAGAGCTAAAGTTTAAGAAATGTAATTCCCTAGCTTATTGTAAGTAAATAAGATTAAAACAAAAGGTTTTTTTACCTTGGTTTAAAAGGCACTATTCTGGTCTCACTTAGCAAAGCAAATCCTACATGCCCTGTTTAAATAGCAGTATATAACAGGAGCAGGAGGCATCCTGTTTAGATTAGGTGTTCTAGAAAATTATCCTGAGCTTGGGAAAATGATCTATCTAGGAGATTCTTTTTGACGTTAACCCATATAGTTATTGTTCTATTCTCTTTTACATGTTCTAACCCAGAGAGCTGAAGATTTTCTAGACATAATAATGCTGTGTGTTACATTGCACTGCTTTAAAAAGTTAAAGGAGGCTAGGCGAGGTGGCTCATGCCTATAATCATGGCATTCTGGGAGGCCGAGGTGAGTGGGTTGCCTCAGCTCATGGGCTTGAGACCAGCCTGAAAAAGAACAGATCTGGCCTCTATAAATAACTGGGCATTGTGGTGGGCACCTGTAGCCCAAGCTACTCTGAAGGCTGAGGAAAGAGAATCACTTGAACCCAGGAGTTTGAGGTTACTGTGAGCTGTGACACTACAACAGTCTGCTGAGGGCACCAAAGTGAGACTCTGACTCAAATTTAAAAAAAAAAAAAAAGTTAAAGATGTTAATGTAAAATCTCACAGAAAATTCTGTGGTGTAAAGCAAATAAAGTAGAGGCACTCTTTCTGTGGGATGGGTTGAAACTCACCCCATAGATAATAGGTTAATAATTCTTTCTATTTCATGTTGATCACGGTCTCTAGGATCCGAAAATGAGGGAATGAGGAACACTGTCTACATTCCACGTTAGTGAGGCATTCTCCACAGTAATTTGTGTTTTTCAGATTTGAGTCATGTTCAGATGACTTTTGTACGGGAAAAATCTTGGGAACTTCTGGGGTTGGTTTAAATTATTTTTATTATTTATCTTTATTATAATTTAACAAGTACAATTGTAAACTATAGATAATATTATTTTATGTTTGTGGCTCCTCTATAAGTCTTACTACCCAAAACCGTTAGCACCTGCTAAAAAAGCAGAGCCTGAAAATTAAAGTTTTAATTTATTGAAATACAGATGACCTTTTCAGTTGCCTCCTAAGCACACAGTCATCATCCTGCTTTCCTAACAGTGGGTAGCCTAGGTGTGAGTGAGACCCATTCATTGGTAGACATTATTGCAGGACTCTGTATGAACCAAAGCCTTTTGGAAAAGCTAAGTGATTAGGGGGCATTCTAATATACGAAAAATGGGCTATTTCCATCACCTTTAACTGGCAGTGACTCATTAATAATGCTTCATTTAAATGCAAATGAGATGACATGTTTGCCTCTCCCTCTGCCTAAGGGATAGCTAATATATAACAAATGTGGAGTTCTAGTTTATTTCCAGAAGGATTTTTACTGTCTGCTGGCTGACTGACTTGATGGTTTCAATTGGCCTCTAGTTTCTCAATTAAAAGAAAAGGGTTTAGATATCTATATCTTTTACGTTTTTCAGTCTGTTCAATGTTTGAAAAAATAATTTTAAATGATCCATTAAAAACAGATGAGATCGAAAAAAAGAAGATGAAGAATAAAAACAAGAACGTCAGGATAATAGATACATATGTGTCTAGGAGAAAGCCCTTTCGGAGGAGAGAATGGCTAAGAGAGAATCCCAGGCATGAGAAAAATGTAAAAATGATTTCTCTTTTGAGAATGTGCAGAGTAATCTGTCTCTCTTCATACAACAAACTGTTTATAGAGGGATAAAGGCTCTGAAACCTCCAGTGAATCTGATGACTGTCGGCTCTCTAAGGGTGAGTAAGGGCATTGGGTGGTCATGACCTTTTGACCTTGAATTCATTTGCTTTTGTACCCATAGAATTCTAGCAAGGGAAAAAAATTCTGGAAAAAGAATTGGGACCAGGGGTGGCACCTGTGGCTCAAAGGAATAGGGCACTGGCCCCATATTCTGGAGGTGTTGGGTTCAAACCCGGCCCCAGCCAAAAACTGCAAAAAAAAAAAAAGAAGAAGAAGAATTGGGACCAGGTTAATTTGGGGGAGAAACACATCCAGACTGTTCCAGAATCTATATCTCAGATTTGTGCAAGCTAAAATGACATTTTGGAATCTCTTCTGCAAAATATTTCTTCCTGGTCATGCACACTCTCACGGCATAAGTGGTTGTCTAAAAATAATAATAATAATAAAAAGTAAGCAACACAATGAAAAGAACTTGATCAAGTTGCACAGTATCTTCAAGGTAATACCCCTCCTTTGTGATGGCAAAAAAAAAACGAGGGGTGGGAATTGAACACCACTAAGAACTGAATCACATGTTTCCTGAAACCCACCACAGTTCTTGGCTTTCCATTTGTACAAGCCAATAAATGGCCTTTAGTTCTTAAACTAGTTTAAATTGGACTTTCTGTTATCTGCAACTAAAAACATTTAAACTGAAGAAATAACATCATAAGCCATTTGCAATGAGTGGGACAGGTACTTTAAAGTTTCAAGGTACACTCTGAGCTGCAGAACCAATGAGACTGTACACCTGCCAGCCAAGGCAATCAACGAAGAAGGGGAAGAGAAATCAATGATTTCACTCTTATTTACAGAAAAGTCAGTAGTTCCAGAGGACAGGAGAATAACTCCTCAAAGGACTGTTTTGTTCTCCTGTTTCTTTCTGTTACCTTTATACTCCCACAGTAAGAGTAAGCATCAGCAATATTATTAAACATCATCGTATATATTAAACAGATTCCTGCTCATGGGTTACAAGGCTACACAAATCTTCCTGGCTTAAAGTGGTTATATCTTCAAAGTATTTTTACTCTAGACTAAATTTATAATCAGTCACACTTCACTAGTGGCACAGAGTGCCCTAGGTCTTTGACCAGTTTCCTGGAATCAAATTCCCCAGCTAATCTATGACAGTAGGCCTTGGAAATGAATAAACAATATCCAGATATCAGTGCGTAAGTTCATCTGCCCTTGTTAGGGCATGACCAGCAGCGCTCTGCATGAAATGGATATTCAGGTTAACAGTGGCTGGTAACAAGTGGGAGCTTATTAAAAGATAGGTGGGAAGATAAGGAAGACAAGAGTTTCCCACAGTGACCAGCCAGGTCTCATTGAGCAATGTGCTGTCATAACACAGGCACACAGAGGGAGAAGGAAGGTCATTTCCGAGGATGCAGCTCTAGAGAGTAGGCTTTCCATGGCCCATGCAATTCTACCATCATTATAATTCCGGGGTGCCGCTGCCCTTATGTATCTTGCTTTCCTTCTGTCTCTAACAATGGCTGTTTACACTGCTTCCTTGAAAGTCTGGTGATCCCTAATGGTCTGTTCATATTTAATGAGAGGCAATGAATAGCAGCTTGGGTCTCTGTGCATATGGAAAGACTTGTAGACTCAAGGGCTTCACTTTTGAGGGGGCAGCATTACACTTAAGGGGTCCCTACCTTCCAGAATCATGAAAGTCTTTGCTCCAGAGCCATTGGATATGTGTACAGAGGACATTTCTGGGTATTTGAGAAGTAGATACCTACCACCAGGAGTTATGAGTCAGTTATAGAAACTCTGTGTGTGTCTGTGTGTGTGTATTTATATGTGTACCTTTGGTATGGGCGTGTGTCGTGTACCGGCACAAGAGAGGGACCTCTCTCCACCAGAGTGAAGATGGAGAGTTGACCTGAGTCGAAATGGGGGAAAATTGAGAAATAGAAAACCATGAAAGACAGGGAGAGGTGAGGAAAGACAGCAAGGAGAGCTGGGCTGGTGTTGGAAGAGCTGATGCAGCTTATGACGGCAGCCAGCTACTGAACCATGGAAACAGCTTGATTTATACAGTATCTTAACAAGATGGCATAAATCTTACCACATGGGGTAGAGATCAACCTTAAAGGCGAAAAACTGCGTGTTTGTCAATAGTAAAGTGGGCCTGGGCCGTGTGACTTCTGACAAGTGAAAATTATGTGAAGGGAGGAGAAGTGGTTGGGGTCGCTCCCTGAGCGTGTCCCAGGCCTGAAGGGCCGGCTCAGCCCATGCCGTGTGTGTGTGTGTGTGTGTGTGTGTGTGTGTGTGTGTGTGTGTCTGTACTGGGGTATAGAGGTTGTGATGATGGTCATTTTGACTGTTCCAATCCCCAGATTTTTCACCTAACATTTTGTTTCCACTCTCCATTGTACCTGGGGTTTTAAATGTTCTCAGCTCTCTGCAGTCTTAGTGGATAGAATAGTTTCTGCCTCAGTTACGGTATTCTAGGCATAAGGATAGTGTTTCTCACACTATCTTCAAGGGGTCAGGTTTTTCATTTTTTTCCCTTTTTAATTTCTAACATGTCACTGACCAATGCACTAAAAATGAATGACTAGAAAACAATGACATGCTTGGTTATTGTGTGAATATTAAATCATTGTGTAGAGTTTTAAAGGTTAACTTTTAATTTCTTTGTGGACCAGGCTGCAGACCACATTTTGGGAAGCAAACCCCAGCCCTGCTGAATCAAAATCTTCATTTTTAATTGGATCTCCCAGTGATTATAAGAGCTGGAAAGCTCTAGTGCATTTTTACTCCATTGTCTTTTCGTCTTCCAGGAAGTCGCTGCTATCTCTCTGCCTACAACGCTTTTTCTTTAGAGCTTCAGATGGGAAGCATCTTCCCCTCATTCAGGCCACTGGTCAAATGTCGCCTCTGTGGAGAAGACTTCTCTGGTTGTCTGGGGAAAGTTATTGGCTCCGTCCACTCTGTATGACTCTGAGTTATTATCTCCATAGCATTGGTCACTATCAAAAATTACTGTGGTCCTCCTTCCTGTCCCCTACCCATGCTAGAAGGTGACCTTGATGAGAGAAGACATCTTGTCCATCCCATACCTTCCCCGTCCCCCAGTGCTTGCACAGTGCTTGGCCGGCAGAGGCTCCCTGCTACCTGCACTTTACTTCTGCTCACGCCACCTGCTGCAGCTTGAGAGCTTCCCTCTACTGCTTTCTCTGTGTCTTTTCTGAATCTATGATAGAAACTCCAATCCAAAATGACCAACAAAATAAAAAGGATCATCCCTTAAATGCAGTGCTAAGGCACAGTGCAGTGAGGCCTCTGATTCTTTCAGCTCTGCCCCTGTCTACACATCAGCTCCACGTCCAAGCTGCTCACTAGATACCCACAGCTGTCCTAGTTCTCACATTCACACAAAGTGAGGTCCTTCCATTGCAAGTGCTTTCTTTTTTCATTAAATGATAGCTGTCGTGACCTATCGGGCTCCTGTGGCTCTGGTCTCGGTTAGCGCAGGAAGGAACCAGGCGAGAAGTGGATTAGAAGTACAAGCTTATGGAAGGCGGGCTAGGCCTTACTTTCCAGGTAGCCCCGAGCAACCTCTGCACCAGCCTTTTATTGAAAGGGAATGATACAGGTGAGGGGAGAAGTTAACAATGACTACGGGCTGAGGGCATGGGCTCTTCTTCCACAAGGAACTCCTGTGGAGGAATGGCCCGAGGTCCACGCCTCAGCTGCAGATCATCTTGCTTGGATGTTGGCATCGCCTACAGATAGCTGTGTTCATTAATGCAATCATGGGGTACAACATGGTATTTTCATATAAAATTTGAAATACTTTCATCAAACTGGTTAACATAGCCTTTATGTCATTTTCTTAGTTATTGTGTTTAGACGTTTATATTCTACTCTTAAAAAGATTCACTTGTACCCTTGTAAGATAAAACATAGAAGTGGTCCCTCCAATCACCATCCCCTCTACCTTCCCCGCAAATGCTTTCTTTTTGAAGAATAAGCAAACTTACCCCAAAACCTCCTGTAGCATTCCTCCAGCAGTCATTAGCCTGAAATAAATTACAAGCCGGTTCTAAACATATATAAATGATACATTATAAATGATATAACACAGAGATGTAAAGAAGACAGTTCAATAAGGTTTGACAATTACATACACTTAAGTAGACACCAACCAAACCAAACCGAGATGTAGAATATTTCCATTAGCCCAGATCTTTTCTTTATGTCACTCCCAGTCAATCTATATGTGTAACCCTACCTTGCTGAGCCAAAATCAAGGGAATATCCAACACTGAAATGTAGACTTTCATTCATTGTAAATTTTTTCACTGGCTTTTATTTTTTAAATATTACAGTAAAATATGATTTATCTTGATTACTTTTTAAAATATTTCACCCTCCAGTGTTTTGTCCAAGGTGAGTACCTCACTCACCTCACAACTCCATAAAGTTGTATTCCTGCAGCTCTTGAGCCCCCACACACCTGCCCTCCCTCCCTCTGTGTGTGTGTCTCTCTGTCTCTCTCTCAATATGACCTCCCCATAGTGGCCTCAGAATAGCCCAACCTCTTTCATGGTAGCTGAAGGCTCGCAGAGAAGTACCCAAGGGAAGCCAGCTGCTTACCTTGTCTGGTGTAGGCTAGGAAGTCTCTCAGTGTCACCTCGTCCATATTTCACTCATCAAAGCCGTCACCAGTGCTCACGGGGCACAAGGAGATGGAAGCATTGTCGAGAACTTGCAGATATATTTTTAAGCCACCATAAACCCTATTGATTGTGACAGCCATTTGGGGTATTAAAAAATAACTCTTATTTTTGAGTGTTAATAATTCCTAGCCAACTCAAATTTTTGGAAAAATGCATCAGATTCAATTTAAAGCACCTCCTTTTTGGCCCCAGGATTAGTGGGATATTGTTGGTTTTATTCACTCTAACCTCCCAATTCACTCACTTCTGTCTCTAGCTTTTCCAAGTTTAGGATAAGGAGCTGGGAAAGAGATGAAAAGTAGCAAAACTATCTTTTTCTTGGCTGCCTGTTGAAAGCTGTCTGCAACAGCAGTATATGAAGGCTGGCACCTTCTCTGAGGGGGTGATTTAGTGCATTATTTGGAGATGTCCTCCACTCTAGCTTCTTGGACCTCTGCCCCTTATGGGGATAATGTACATTCCTGCTGACCTCAGAAGACTCCCCTTTAATTCCTACTTTCCTGGTACATCCTACACAGACTATTCCCACTGGGATCTACTCTTCCAGGCAGGCAGTTCTTCTTTTAATATGGCACCAGGCTAGATCCTCTATTTTCCAAGTTGTCCGCAGGGTACAACAGAAAAACTTAGCAAATTAGCCCCACCCACATCTGCGGATTTGTCTTGAACTTGCCATTTTAAGCAATTCTAGGCAGCCTCTCACACTCACGTGTTTCTAGAGGAGAATCATTCAGTAATCTCTGTGCTCTCTAAACTCTAGGGAACCCAGGTCAAGCTTCTTTCAAGATGTTATCACTACGCTCTGTTTTGATAGCTAACCAGGCATTTCTTTGTCGCCACCCCCACCCCCAGTGAAGATGGAGAAAACTAGTGAAATTGGCTATAGTTTCTTTATTGTCTATCTCCTCTAACTTGATTTACTTTTTTAAAAAATATATTTTATAGAGACAGGGTCTCACTGTGTTGGCCAGGCTGGTCTGAAACTTCTGGCCTCAAGGGACCCTCCTGCCTCCACCTCCCAAAGTGCTGGGACTATCTATAGGTATGAACTAGCATACCCAGACTTTACTGGCTGTGGACATACTTTTGTGAATTTCTTCTTGCTTCTCACATCTTGCATGTGGCATTTTTCTTCTAGGTCCTACGTTTCTGCAAAATGACATGTGAACTTAAAAACCTGCTAACTTTGACCCAATCACTAAAAATACATGTTTTCAGTTGTCCTAAGGCAATTTTTACCCAACCAATTCATTCAGTAGGTTTCCTGACTTGACCTGGTTCAAATCCAACAATGTCACATAATTTCTTTTCAAAGTTTTATTTTCTCTTAGACTTGGAGTAATTCTTTTCTCCTGATAATTTCTTCTTGGCTCAGTGACTGTAACTCAGGGGTTAGAGTGCCGGCCACATACACTGAGGCAGGCAGGTTTGAACCCTACCCAGGCCTATTAAACAACAATGACAACTGCAACAAAAAAATAGCCAGGCATTATGGCAGGCACCTGTAGTCCCAGATACTTGGGAGGCTGAGGTAAGAGAATCACTTATGCCCAAGAGTTAGATGTTGCTGTGAGCTGTGATGCCAAGCACTCTAACGAGGGTGACATAGTAAGACTGTCTCAAATAATAATAATAACAATAATTTCTTCTCAATATTCTTTGTTGAAAATGTTTTATTATTTGCCACTTTGGTATTACTATTTTTTTTAGAGATAATTGTCATCCAAACCTTGAGGAAAAAAAATATTATTTCTGTACCAAAATGATGTTATCTTGAAATTTTGATATTTTTATTGTAGCTACTTTATCAAAGTAAAATTTCAATTTATACATTTTTTTCATTGTTCAGATTCCCTGGGAAACTTGATGTTATTATGAAGTATCCTTATGGTCAGCACTGGGGGGAAGGGATCGTGAAAACAGCATTGAAAATGGGAGGTATTGGATGTTATAGCATGTGATAAAGGCTTAAGCAGATCCCAGTAGGGCGCTCTGGAAATAAGACAGCCAGTCAGCATTGTACCACCTTAATGAAAAGATTTGACCTTTTTGAGGTCTGTGGAAATTTCCCAATTTATGAGAAATTATTCCCAAATATTTTTTTTCAACATCATTATCCTTGCCTACATCTGTGGCCCTTGCTTCAACAAACTACTTTTCCAGATGTTGTCCTAATTCTGTAGGAGTTTTTCAATTAAAATATAATTACATTGAGTGGGTTTTGCTTCCTTACCCTCTTCTCCATACATGAAGGGTTAAGGTGAGTCCAATCTAAATATTAAACAGTGCAATGTAAGTACAGCAATATTGGGCGGGGGTCAGCTTGTAAAAGTGTTCTCTACTGGAAGGAGACAAAGGGATGACTGACACAAGACTGGAAAGCAAGCGTAAAGATCAAGTCCAAGGCAGAAGCAGAGTGACAAACTGGAAAGGAAACTGGTATCAGGGACAGGACAGTAACTAGAGTGGGAAAGAAACTGGGGCAGAGGAAGAGTAGGTCAGAAGCAAAGCAGTTGCTACAAATAGCACCCAGTTGGCATGTATCAACCATTTAACCTTGCATATTAGGTGAATAAACTTGTTAGCATGGTTTTAAAGTACAAAAAAGAAAGGAAATATTTTCATAATTGGAGTTATTACACAAGAAAAAGAAGAAGCTAAATAGTAAATCAGACGAATATTCATTCTATGTGAAATAGGCCACCATATAGGCTCTAAGAAAACAAACCCTGAACTCAAAAATGGTTGGGTTTGGATCTGGAACCAGTAGAATATTGCTTACTTCCCCAAACCTGTCTCCTAATCTGTAAGTAACAATTAGCATTATATCATAGGACTGCAAAGTCAGAAAACAAACCCTTGGTAACTGTAAATTCAATGCTTAGTATATAGTAAGTGCCCATCAATAACTAAATATGATGATATTTATGTGGCTAATGATGACGATAATAGTGATAATAATGGTAATGATTATGAAGATAATTGTAAAAGTGATTGAATGGCCCCCAAATATCTACCTCATTGTCCTGAAAGTATTGGGTCATTTTCATTTGGATATGGGTTGTAAAAATGTTAATGCATTTTGGAAAGGGAAGTACTCATAAGCAAAAACTTTGTTGTTTTTTTTGTTTTGTTTTGTTGTTTTAATAATGGAGTCAATATGCTTCCAGATCCTTTCCTATATGATAATGGGGATAATGATGAAAATAAAAATCCAGGAGCAGTCTCCCGAGTACCTACACTCCAGGAAGATTAATTAAATGAACCACAATCTCAAAGCTATAAAGTGTTAGGACAGGACATTTTAAAAATTTTTTTGCAAAGAAAGGTCTCCCTATATTGTTCAGGCTGGTCTTGAACTCCTGGCTTCAAGAGATCCTACTGCCTATGCATTCCAGACTGCAGGGATTATAGGAATGAGCCATTATGCCCTAAGTTAGGAATTTGAGCCTAGACAGTCTGACATTAAAGCAGTGGTTCTAAGTCCCCATTGTGAATCAGAATTCCACAAATGCTTTTTAAAAGTACACATTCCCAACCACCACCTTAGGTCTGTCTCTTTTAAAATGATTCCCCTATGTGATTCTAATGGGTAGCAGTGCTGAAACTTACTAGAGGATCCCACAGGAAAAGAAAAATAAAAGGAAGTAGCCAGTTTTCACCTAAGAAATTTAAACAGAAATTTAAGTTTTAAATGAACCCAACTTTCATTTTGCCTGGGTGGAGACCTAACATATCTGCTACCCTCTAGTCAAAAGAATCTCTGGAAGCAATAGGGAAACACAAGCTTAGAAACCAAAAACCCAGCAGCCACACATAAGAAACCATTGGTATGTGAAGAAAGGATTGTAGAAACCTGGAATAAATTGGCTACAGACGAATATGGAAGGTTTGGAAGGCTTTTTGTTTTTGTTTTTTCAAATTTGCAAAGGAGAAGAAAAAACAGTTTAACGATGTACCTATCACCCTGATTTACCAACTGTCTATACCTTGCCACACCCATTCTATCCCCTTCTATACAGACACACATGTTCCTTTTGTGAAAACATGTAAGCTGCAGACATCATGAAACTAGATTCTTAAATTCTTCAGCATGTAGTCCCTAAGAAAAAGAATAGTCTCTTATTATCTCCTACACATCAATATCCTCATTGCCACACCTTAACAAATGTCATCATTAATACATGATATCTAAAATAGGGTTCAGACTCAAATTTTAAACTAGATTTAAAGTTTCATTTATATAGTTATGCTTTAAGATCCAAACATGCCAATGGGATGATTTCATTGCATTTGGTGGTTTTGTCCTTGTAGTGTATCTACATGACTACCACCACCAATCCTACCCCCATTTCCCTCCAATTTTCATAAAATAAAATCCTTTGAGAAATCCAGGTCAATTGTCCACAGAGCATCCCATGCACTGGATTTATCAGACTTATTCCTCATGATTAAATGGAAGGGAAAATACTTGGTAAGAAAATTGTAAATTATTTATATTTCCAACTGCATGCTTGCCTATCCCATTACTGGTAATTCCAAGCCTGGCTTGTTCTCCAAAGAGGCTTGTTTTCTATTATCGGGGAAATTTTTTTTACTAGGGGTGTAGGAAAGTTGTCTGTCTCTTAACAATGTTTCCTTGGGACAATCACTGTCTACGTGCTACTTTATTGCAGAAATTGGCAGCAAGAGCTCAGCCTGCCAGGGACTACTGGTAATATTAGAACAGCACAAAAATAGTTCAGTGCCTTAAAGTCCTTGCCCTTCTCCTTTTTTAAATTTGCTGACAATGATTAGAGTATGGTCTTCATAATTATTTTTATCACTAGAGAGATCTGTCAGTTGATACTTCTGTGGAAGATAAACTCAGAGGATAAAATAACCACACAAATAGGAAAGATAACCATTAAAACAACAAATTAAAGAACACATGCCATCTGAACGTACTTAAGAAGATGGAAAATATTTGCAATATGCCACAAAGATTAAAAATATAAAAAGAAATGTGTCCATATTAGGTACAAAATATGCCCTGAAATAAAAAGAATAGATGGAATAAGTTGTAGAATGGCTATAACTGAAGACCTAATTAGCAAGCTGGAAGATCAAATTAAGCAATTCTCCAAGAAGCTGGCAGGAATGGATAAAGCAATAGAAGTTAAGAGAGACAGTAAGGTGGACAGAGCCTTAAGGTATATGGAGAAGAGAGGAAGAAGTATCATCAGTATCTTTATAGTCTCAGACTGAAAGTCTGTAGAGCACAAATGGACTAGAAAGGTAAACATATGGAAGATGATAGTGAATTTAGGAGCATTATTATGTGTCATCTCTGGACGCTTCCAGAGATAAAGAGCAGATCCCTGGCAAGGAATTGTAATCCCTGAAATCAGCCTGAATAGCAAGGCTGGATGCAAACTGAACTGGGGTTAAAATTGTAAAAACATTTCGGGTAGAAAACTTTAGGTCTAAAATGTTGTCACCTGCCAAACTATGGTCCCAAATGCAAGCATAGTAAAAATAATTTTAGCCACACAATCTTGAAACTTTTGCTGTTTAAATCCACATTAAAAACATACTTGGAGCAAGTAATCACATATGAAGAACAGAAAACAAGAAGACACCGCAAAATAAAAAAGGTTGGAAAATGAAGGTAATCGAATTGAAAACAAGGAAAAGCTTAATTGCTGCCAAACAAGAGCAAAACAAAACACAAAAACAATAAAAGACTAGATCCAAAAGAAAAAATATTATCTATAACATCCATGATGGGAACATACACCAGATATTTCTTTTCTTATTTCACTATAGGGGCGTTGAAGATATTATAGGTTTAAGGAATATTATAAGTTTAAGGAATCAATAAGAGAAGAACATAGATGGCTTTTAAGACAGAGACAATCACTGAAAACCCTGAAATATTAATCTTAATAGCTAAAATAAAATTTGAGGCAAAAGAAATCATTTTTATGCTGGTAAATAAGAATAACAGATCAAGAAAATATAATTGTTATAAATGCACCTAATAACACAAATTCAAGTTACATAGAGAAATAGTTATTAGAATTACCATTTCAATAATTTTAGGTGGGAATTTTAACACTCCTTGTAGAAATGTATATTAGCAAGGAAATAAATATTAAATAAATGAATATTATATTTAATAAGTTTGAATTATCAGATATATATATACACACACACATATAAAAACTCTGTTCTAAATAGAAAATACATATTCTTTCTGAGCACATATAAGAAATTTGCTAAGATGTGTACTAGGCATAAAGGAAACATGACTAAATCCCAAGGATTCACTATTATACATATCATAATCTTTTATCATTATGCACATGAGGAAATAAAATTTCAAATTAATAATGGAATTACAGATTTTTAAAAAAGAAATCAAATCACATAGTATTAAATATCTCTTCAGTTAAAAATAAAATCATACAATAAGAAATATTTAGAACTCAATAGTAATGGTGAAGAGCCCTTATTAAGTACCAAACCACCCTAAAGTCAAGCAATTTAAAGCAATAGCATTTATTCTTTTCTGTTCAGGGGTCAGCTAAATGGTTCTGTTGATCTTTATCAGGCTCACTGACCTTGTTTGGATTCACTCATGCATCTGTAGTCTGGGGATAGCTGATTTAGGATGATTTAGGATGGCTGTAGCCAGGCTAACCTAACTGACCATACGCCTTTCATTCTCTTGCAGAATAACTCAGGCTTGTTCAGGTGATATGATACAGCTTAAAGGGTGTGAGAACAAGCATTCCTGAGGTGTAGACTCACAACAGGGTCCTCACTTCCGCTGAATGCTATTGGTCAAATCATGACTCACTTATTTTAAAGGGGTGGAAACAAGACCCATTGATAATGAGAGGCACCACAATGTAACATTACAAGAGATATGGGTCATAGGGAAGGGAATAATTGAAACCATTTTTTTCTATATATGACACAATGAAAACAAGATATGTCAAGTTTGAGAGGCAAAAATCACACAGGAAAATTACTAGGTTTAAAAGATTTATTTGGAAACAAAAATATTTTTAAAAATGAGCTAAGCATTCACCAAGAGAATTTGAAAAAGAGGAAAGAAAATACAAAAATAATATGGACAAGGAAAGAAATCAATGAAGGACAAAGAAATAAAGAGATTTTAGAAGAAAAATAGAGAGATAGGAGGGAAATAAAAGAGGGAGAATAAAAAAAACCAAAAGCAGCATTTTTGTAAAGATGAATATGATTAGTGGTAAATATAATTTTAAAAAACCAAACTCAAATAGGGAAAATACACAATGAAAAAGAAAAAATAACTTCAGATACAATAAAAATTTCGAAATAACAAATGAATATTATGAATAACTATGTATTAAAATAATTAAAAATGAGGATGAAATGAATAAATTCAAAGAGAACATGTAAAATACCAGAATCGATTCAAGAAAACATTGAAAACTTGCTTTTACCAATCACTAATAAAGAGAGTTAGTAACCAAAAATTGTTCCTTTCCAAAAATCTCAAGTCCAGATGGTGTTGTAACTTGTAAACAGTTATTTATTATCTTGTACAAGTGACTCCAGAAATAATAACAAATAAAACAATATAAACCAAACCAATATCCATCAAGATGTTAAAAATAATACATAAGGATTACTAAAAGATTATCTCAAGATGGGAAAATGAGTTAATATTTAAAAAATCTATTAAATTCACTACATTAGCAGATTAAAGGAGAATAATCATTTGATTATGTGAATCATTGCTAAAAATTCATTAGATAAAATGAAACACCTGCTTCTGATAAGAACTCTTTAAAACATAAAAATAGAAGAAGTGATTTTAACTGCAATAAATACGCATTAAAAATATAGAACTATTATTTTTAATGCAATCTTGAGCTGTATTGCCTTAAAGATTAAGAACAAGACCAAGTTTCACATCACAATTATTTCTTTTGTATCACCCTGGAGGTCAGAGTCAACGCAATAAGAAAATAAAAAAAGAAAGAAGTTGAAAAGATTGGAAAGTGTGGGGGCACTCCTTGTAGAGAGATGTGGGATCTGGTTAATGCTAATGTTACGAAGAGCTGTTTATTTTGAAGGGTGTGTTGGATGACTCAGCCTCCAGGCTTGACCTCTTTGCAGGAGGAGTTGAAGGGAGCTTTCCTGAGATTTTTATCTTCCTTTACAACATGTAGGGACCACAAGAGCTAGTGATTAAAGGAATCTTAAAGTAACCACTTAGCAGTGACTAACATCTCCGAGCACTTTGGGTTTCTTGAGAACAGGAAATCAAGACCAGCCTGGGCAACAGAGTGAGACCCTCTCTGTACAAAATGTTTTAAATATTAGCCAGGCATGGTGCACCTGTATTCCTAAATACTTGGGAGGCTGAGGAGGGAGGAGTACTTGAACCAAAGTGTGCGAGGTTATAGTGAACTATGGTCCTGCCATTGTATTTCGACTTACATGATAGAACAAGACTGTCTCAAAACAAATCAAAACAAAACACACACACATACGCTAGAGATAGGAGGTGAATTCCTTGATTAGAAACCACAGGAAGACAGACAGACCTGAGGCGGATGTGTACATATAAAAAACCTCTACCAATTTCATGTCCCTGTGACTCAAGTAACCTGTGGCACCTTGAGGAGCAGAGATGCTTGGAAAAGAAGGCTGTCCTCCAAGGTTGGGAGATGTGGGACTCCTGTGAAGGAGCTGGGACTTTATCTTGTAGTATGATGATCACCAGTAAATTATTTCCATACTTTAAATAGCGCCATAATACTGGGATTTTTAGAGATCACTTTCACTCCATTAAAAAGAATGAATTAAAGGGATAGAAGACCGGGGAAGGGAGGGCATTATGAATAGGTAACAGTAATTAATATTTATTAGGCTTACACGAAATTCAGGGCACTGCACTAAACTCTTTGCATAGATTATTATATCTCAGTTAAGAGGATGTTGAAGTACATCAGGTCAGATAAGAGCCTGAATTTGAAATGTAGGGATAAAGAGAAGGAGATTTATCTGAGACATATGAAAAATGTATCATTTGTAGAACTTGTGTTATTGAAGTTTAGGAATGTGGGCTCAGCGCCTGTGGCTCAAGCAGCTAAGGCACCAGCCACATACACTTGAGCTGGTGGGTTTGAATCCAGCCCGGGCCCACCAAAAAACAATGATGGCTGCAACCAAAAAATAGCCGGGTGTTGTGGCAGGACCTGTAGTCCCAGCTACTTGGGAGGCTGAGCAGAAGAATCGCTTGAATCCAGGAATTGGAGGTTCTGTGAGCTGTGATGCCATAGCGTTCTACCCAGGGTGACAGCTTGAGGCTCTGTCTCAAAAAAAAAAAAAAAAAGTTTAGGAATGTGGAAAAGAGTGGTGATGAAGGTGAGTTAAGGGAAAGTGAGAAGAGGACCATGTCCATGTTTCTGGTTTAGGGGGATTAAGCGAAAGCTGTGGACATTAGGGTGAAGCATGAAGGAGGGAGATTTATTAGAAATTAATGAAGTAAGTTTTTAAGGCTGGGTGCCTTGGCTCACACTGGCAATCCCAGCACTTTGGGAGGCTGAGGTTGGTGGATTGTCTGAGTTCACAGGTTCAAGACCACCCTGGGCCAGAGTGAGACCTCATCTCTAAAAATAGCCAGGCATTGTGGCAGGCACCTGTAGTCCCAGCTACTCGGGAGGCTAAGGCAAGAGAATTGCTTGAACCCAAGAGTTGGAGGTTGCCATGACGCCACAGCACTCTATTGAGGGCAACAAAGTGAGATTCTGTCTCCATAAAAAAGAAAAAAAGAATTAAGTTTCTGATATGTTGAGTTTAAGGTTCCCATAGGACATTCAAATAAAATTGTCATGTAACTGGCAAAATCATAACACTAGAGACTGTTGAGAAGACATTAAGAGCAAGAGATGTGTTCCAGTTCTACAACTATTTGGGTCTTAGTGGAAGTTCTATGAATCAGTTTGAAATACCATTATAATAAAAATTGCTGTAGTCTCATCTGTCTTCCCATTGTTTCTTCACTGGAAAAACTGTAGAAATGGTCAACGTTGAAAAAGGAAGTTGGTGTGTTAAGTGGATCCTATTATATCTAGACTTAGTGCCCTGGTAGAAAATTTCTACGTGTTGTAATCCCATTGGTGAGATATATTGGAATGAGATGGGTGAAGAGAGGTATTATGTAATTAATTTTCTATACAATAGTGATAATAACTAGCATTGAACAACACTTACAAACTGTTCTTAGTTTAATATTTTAGTCATCAAAACAGACACAAACTGTTGTTACTATTTGATTTAAAAATTAGAAAATAGGTTTTATAGAGATAGATAACGATAGCTTAAATATCTTAATTACTGAATGACTCTTTGGTTTGTGAAAATTTTATTCTGTGTTTTTTTTTTCTTTTTTTTTTTTTCCTGCAGTTTTTGGCCGGGGCCAGGTTTGGCCACTGCCCTATTCTGTTTGGTTTTTGCAATTCTATTATTTTTAAATTTTTTTAGCTTTGGTGAGCCTCTGGTTGTGTCTTGTTTCCTTGGTGATTCTAGTACATCTGGAAAGATCTAAGGTCTCCACTGACCCAGCCCTGAGCTCTATTAAACCCACCTTACATTGTGTCACTTCCTCCCCGGGGCACTAGAGTAGCTAATATCTAGGTGGCCTCATCATCTCCCTTTTTGATTTACCTGCTTTTCTAATTCCTTAACTGTTTCTTTATATTTAATTTCTTCTGTTAAACTGGCTGATAGTGGCTATTATTTCTGCCTGGACCCTGATATACCCACTAACTTGTGTCATCTTGTGCAAAAGGAGACACAAAATGGGCAAAATGGGCTACTATGGTTTCTTCAGCTTATAGGTTGGAGATGACTTTCCCTAAGATCTTATGCCCTTCCATCAATTCATTAATTCATTCATTCAACAAACATTTATTGTGCTACTACCTAGTGCTAGGCACCGTTCTAATTGCTGATGATGCATACAACAATGATGAAAACCAGCCTTGATCTCATAGAGCTTGTATCCCGCCATATGGTAGGATAAGCAACTGTTCAAATTTGATTCAGAGTAAGGGGTTCTCTGGGCACAGGACTTTCAGTACTAAAGCTGGGAGAGTGGCAGGCAAATTGGGATGAGCTGCTTTGTGCCTTTGTGTGGGAAGATAGATGAAGAAAGTGAAATAAGTAGGAGGGGGCAGGTAGAAGTGTGGTGAGGTTTCTGTTTTGTTAGTAGGGTTTAGAAAATCTTTTGGATGAAGGAATATTGATTAAAGGCCTGAATGTAGAAAGGAAAACAAATACTTCAGATGTCCAGACTGGGAGACCAGTTAAAGGAAAGGCCCTGAAGCTAAAAATACATAAGAACTTGATGTATATATCAGTCATGGTTGCACCTAATAACTGACATAATAAGGCTGGGTGTGGTGGCTCACACTTGTAATCCCAACTCTGTGTAGCTGAGGCAGGTGGATGGCTTGAGCTCATGA
>CAUYQV010121726.1:0-29752 GCA_963574575.1 Galagoides demidoff
TACACCTAAGGTGGCAGGTTCAAATCCCCAGCCCGGGCCCGCCAAACAACAATGATGGCTGCAACCAAAAAATGGCCGGGCATTGTGGTGGGCGCCTGTGGTCCCCGCTACTTGGGAGGCGGAGGCAGGAGACTCGCTTGAGCCCAGGAGTTGGAGGTTGCTATGAGCTGTGATGCCATGGCACTCGACCCAGGCGGATAGAGGCTCCGTCTCAAAAAAAAAAAAAAGAAAAGAAAAATGTTCAGCATCACTAATTGTCTGGGAAATGCAAATTACAACCACAATATGATATCACTTCATATCTGTTAAGATGGCTATTATAGTTAAAAACAAACCCCACACAACAGACTATAACAAGGTTGGAGGGGGTGTGGAAAATTGCATCCCTTGTACACTGTTGGTGGGAATGTAAAATGATGTAACCATTACGGAAAACGATATGGAGGCCCCTCAAAAAATTAAAAATGGAATTGCCACGGGGTGGAGCAATGCCATTTTTAGATATTTATCCAAAACAATTAAAAATAGGATCTCAAACAGGTATTTTCATTCTTAAGTTCATTTCAGTCTTCTTTTTTTTTTTGCGGTTTTGGCCGGGGCTAGGCTTGAACCCACCACCCCCTGGTATATGGGGCTGGCAAACTACTCATTGAGCCACAGGCGCCGCCCGTTCATTTCAGTCTTATTCACAACAGACACAGACGAGAGGGTGAAAACAATCTAAATGTCCATTAATGGATGAATGGACACAAAGTGTACCATATACATACAATGCAATACGATTTGGCCTTCAAGAAGAAGGCCGTCCTGCCCTGTGCTGTAATATAAATGAGCCTTGAGGATGTTATGCTAAGTGAAATAAGCCAGGTACAAAATGACAGACACTCATGTTCCCATTTCTATGAAGCAGAAAGGAGAATGGTGGGTGCCAGGAGCTGGGAGAAGGAGGGAGCATAGAATTGTTGTTCAAAGAAGTTTCAGTTATGTAAGAAGAAAAAGTTCTAGAGATCTGTTGGGTAACAATGTACATTGGTTACGGATACCACACTGTATGCTTAAACATTTGTTATGAAGGTGTATTTCATGTTTTTTATCATAATAATAACAAAGCTAAGCCAATCACGAGGTCACCAAAGTGAATATTAGCCAATCTCATCATTTCGATGAATGCTGAAATTCACCTTTTTTTTTTGAACCTTAGAAAAGGACACCGACCTCAGTCTCACCATTGGGCCTCAGGATACAGAAAATGTTATAATTCATCTGGCTTCATCTTCCCCAAATTCCTCATCTTTGGGGGGATAACTCATGCCACATGCCACAGGAGGAGACGCCAATAGGTAGAAGTTTGTGTGAAGGTGTGAAAATCGATTCACACAGATTTCATTCTAAGTTGAGACCAAGTTGCACAACAAAGACAGTCGCAGGGTTCCACCCTACCTCTGCACAATCTTGAAGGCAGGCTCTGGGCTGCAGGACCCAATGTGGGCCTTGGTTTGCCACTTCCCAGCTATGTGACTTAAGCAAGTGACTTCACCCAACTGAGCCTCAGTTTCCTCATCAGTCAAACAAGGGCAATAACAACAACCATACAGGACAGCTGGGGGCATTCAGTGAAGCGATACAGAAAAAGCACTTAGCACATCGAGGGGCACTAATCACTGCTGGCTGTGACGATTTGTGTCATCAGGCTTTCCCGTGATTGGGTTTAACATTCTACAACTCTATCAATATAAAAATGTCTTCAAGATGTCAAAAAAAAAAAATGTTATACAATTCTAGGCTGTCGTAGCTTAAGCATTCTGTTTCCAAGGCAGAAATTGGAAGCAATTCCTGTCTTATGTCAAAGGGTTTTAGGTGACTTCTCCCAGCCTAGGGCTGTGACTCTGAGTGATTTGCAAAGGGCTGTCCTTCAGAAACAAGTCCCAAAGCCGAGAGTAAAACTGACCACTCTCTAATAGTTTATCCAACAGTATTTGCTGGGTCTGTACCTCAGCGAAGGACCTCTTTAGATAGGACGTGAGTTCCTCATTTCATTACAGTTCCCAGCCCAGACAAAAACACTCATTCTCACCCATGTCTACTGTAAGCATCTGAGTTTGTGACTTCTGATCCAATACTGTTGTATTTTTTTCATCATTTAAAAAAATGTATGTTTTTCCCCAAATCCTTGAATAATACACATGGATGATGTCTCACGGTTTTGTGTAGCCTTGATATTCTACATACACGTACATTCGCTGGGCTAGTAAGCATTTCAGTTTTAAGACACAGTTCAAGGCAATTTCCGTGTGTACGATTGGACCTGGTAAGGAATATAAGGCGCTCTTCCTTCTAGTGAATAAAAGGGAATCCCAGTTTTCAACAATAGAAAATTCAAGGTCTCCCAGGTCTCTGTAAGAAAGAATTAGAACTATAAAGCCAATTCTCGTGCAAACAACTTCAAATTCATGGATTTTTTTTCACGTATCAACTCTACTATCAGGCCACTCCTGAATGATGACAAAGTAAGGCTTTCAGCGTCTAATGGCTTTTTGGTTTTGATTTTTTTTTTAATGGCCAAATCACATCTCACGTTTATTATAATAACTTTTATTATTTTTTATTTTCTTGATTCATAGGTCCTTAATGAAAGCAAAATTCAACCTTCCATTGGTCTTGTATGAATTAGGGACCGTGTAAACAGTACTTAACAGTTCTAATTGAAGGTCAGTAAATCCCCAAGAGATTAAATGAATCCTGCAGGAAGCCGTGTAAATCTCCTTCTCTTTTATGGCAGAACAGCCAAGCCCCCAGCCTGCCTTGTGCAAGGCTTAATAAACATGGTATGCATCTAATCAAAACCATTTTGCACCCAAAGGGGTTAGGGATGTAAATCACAATTACTCTTGGCACTAAACCCTTGGCCCAGAGAGGCCCAAGGTTGCCAAATACCGTCAGGAACTGACTTCTAGGACTTAGTTAGCTGTCTGGCATGGGTTTCCAGGTCTGAGTGTCCAGCCTGCTTCTCAGCGGGAGAATCCAGATGGGAGTATAAAATCTGAAAAGGATAGCAATTGACCCTCTGAGTCTCTCCCCTTTCTTTACTCCTGGCTAGCTGTGGCTTGATCAAAAAGAAATTATAAATTCATGGATGTTAATGCCTAGATCTGTCCTGGAAGGGCACTGAGTTCATTCATCATGTGCAGACATACACAATTTTAAGAGAAGGCGGTGTGAAGTCCCAAGTACCTAGCAGAAAGGGACTTAAAATGAAGAGCAAAATTGAACTTGAGAATATCAATAAGGGTTCCTCAGCCTTTGGACTTGCATCTGAATATCAAAGTTAGAACAATGCTATTCCCCACTGCAGCTGTGCACTGCAGTTATGCATGAATAGAAAAAATTATAAGAACAAAAGGTGATGTGATCCTGGGTACTGGAGGAACCACACAGCAAGGGTAACTCTTCAAGATTTCCTCCAAAATTCAGGGTGAGCGCCATCTTGAATATGTTGTATCTACCAAATATAATCCTTGGATTGTCCATCACGGTGGACATTATTCTGTCCATTTCACACACACAGGTAAACTGAGGCTCAGAGAAGCGAAATCATGTCTTCAAGTCACTCAGCTGGTTGAGTAAGGAAACTGGGGGTCAAAGCCAGGTCTACATCAATGCCAGAGGCCATTTTCTATCCTTCTGATATGTGATTCTTAGAAAAATAAGACAAGAAATATACTTAGCAGGTTTCCAGAAAGACTGTTATGAAAGGGAAGTGATATCCAAACTGCGAAGGAATAGTTCATTGAAGGCAGAGGGTGAGACTAAGAAAGAAAGCTCTGGAATCAGGCTAAGTAGCTCAGAGCAATCAAACTAGTCAGAGTGCTAAGTCCTTTTCAAGTTGTGCTCCAAGGGGCAGCAGCAATCAGGGTGGTCTTTTGAATAATGCCTATTTGCCACCCCCGATGTAGCCATCAATGGGACATTCATCTCCAACTTGTCAAGTTGCTGCCCTGGACATAGATGCTGAGTCGTTCTCTGCTCCCCTACCTGATGTCTAACCTGCAAGCTGACTAAGGTACTCCTCCTGGGTGACCCTGGATTTCCCCTCAGGTGGCTTCCCATGACTCAGAGCCATGTCTTTTTCTCCATCACACAAATTGTCCCGAAGGTGCTCGGAGCTCACTTAGCAATGGCTTCTTCCCACTACACTTTGGAGCTCATTTGCATGTACAACCCCATCTGTCCTTTCATCCTTTTTTTCCCTTCCTCCTTCAATAGTTTTGGAGCCTCTTGCCTTTTAGTTGGTTCATGAATTAGTCACTCTGCGTCACAAGGATGAAGCACTCTCAGGCCACCTTTAAAAAAATAGAGGGTTTTTATAAGGTGCACCGGCGTTTTCCAACTGAACCTAGCAGAGCCATGATTTTACACAAGTATCTACACCATCCCCATTTCCAGAGGTGGAAGGTGGTGAGTCTAAGTCAAAAAGCATCTTTATTAGTCTCGAAAGAAGCATATTACGTAAGCTGGTGCAATCGGTCTGGTGAGAAGGACTTTTTTGGCATGTTGAGTGTAGCACAGTTACTTCTTCTCTCTCAGTCACTAATTCCAGATGTGACCACCAAAGCCCATTCCCTTGTATCTGTTGGTTGCAATGTTGTGACCAGGTGTTGAAGCAGTGAGCCGTAAATGAAACCACAAATGAAGATGATGGAGTAAAGAATGACCCTGCGCCACTGAGTCACTGGAGATATCACTGAGTGCTCACCAGTCAGTCCATGCCCAGAAGACTCCCTGCACCTCTGGACCCCTGGGACATGGCTTGACACCTTTAATTATTGCCTGTGTTTGAGTGGGAGTTTTCTGTTCCTCCCCGCCCAGTGCATCCTAACTGGTAGGTAACTAGACTTGAGCGCAGAAGTGGGGACGGAAAGGGATCTCACAGCTCAAGGGCTGACCACTCCCTCTGCCTCTTCCGTCCCTTCTAACCTTCCCACTCTATTTCCCTTTCTTCCCCAAGTTCCCATGACTCTTTGCAGTCCTCATCCAAATTTAGTCTGCGACAGACCATTTCTGCTACAGGTCGCTCCATCAGCCTCCCTGCCAGCCTATGTTTGCATCACCATGGATCAGATGTCCACACGTGTCAGACACTACCAACTAGCCCTCAGTAGCCATTGCCCCTTTTTCATTAATAGCAGAACCCATGAATCTTATCCGGGCATGCGGCCACCTAGATAAATACTATATTGTTTTGCCTTCCTTTGACTCCAAGTCATGGCCTTGTGATTAGGTTCTGGTCAATGAGAAGTCGAAAGAGGTAATCATTCATATCCTAAAGGGAAGAACATGCCTTCTACACCTCCTTTTTCCTGTCCCATTATGCAGAATACAGAGTCAATGGCAAGAATGGGAGTGGCCACCTTAAACCACAAGACAGATGGATGCCAAGGGCTAACACGGACAGTGAGACAGGAGGAGCTTGGGACAGAGACTCCATCACTGTGAGAAAGACATGCCCAATGGCCTGGTATGCTTGGCCTGTTACAAGAGAGAAAGAACCTCCATAGTTTTCTTAAGTCACTATTATTTTGCCCTTTGTTATAGTAGCTGGAGCTTATCCCGATTAATACTCCACCTTTTAACCAACCCCCAAGCAAAGGCCAGCCTGTGTCTGCTCCCCTCACTGGAGACCAGAGGAAGTTTCAATGACAGAAGTATATTGGGTTAGTAATTTGGCCAACATGTCCCATACCGTGAGAAATACCCCTTTCATTCACACTCTGATTTCCTCTTCTTTCTCTTTGTTTCTATTTGGTGCATCTTCAAGTCATGTTATTTTCTCTCTCTCTCTCTCCCCACCCCCTCCTTCTCTCCCTCTCTCCTCTAGCTTGTGTTTACCGTCTCTTCCTTCACTGTCATCTCATCACCCCTTTCACTCAGCTATACTTATAATCACTTATATGTAATTATAACTTATAATTACATAAACTTGTAATCCCATGTGGTCCAGTCTCTAAAGTTGGAAAGCAAAGTACCAGGATTCCAAACCTCCTCTGACTCTCAAGCGAGCCCGGAGGGAGGGTGTGCTGCGCGCACAGTGAGCATCTGTAAACTGTGCTCCTCATTCCTTCCTCCCTCCATACCCTCCATTCAGATGTTAGCTGCACCTGGAAAAATCTCTCTCCTGTTTTCAAATAACAATCCCTAAAACTCCCCACCTTCACGAATTTCCTGTCTTTTTTTTTCTTGCCTAAACGTGGGGGTTTCTGTTATACAGACTAAAACACCTCTGTGACATCTTCAGTTTTTTTCCTGTTTGACCCATTGTCCATATTCTCTGCAATGAAGGAGAGCCCAGAGTTCAACCTAGAAAGGATCTCCTTTCTTTGTAGGAGTAGTGAATATCAGTGAACATTATCACTAGCCACACACTAATAATATTTGGTCCCTGTCAAGTGTGTGCCTTAGGTTGGGTTCTCTGAGGGAAAGATTTGAATGTGTGTGGGGGGATTCACTGGGGAGCATTCGTGGGAGTTGCATCTACAGTGGAACAAGGGAATCGGGTAGCAGGGAGGGACTTTCCCAAGGACTCAGTCAATCCCATACAGAGCACAGGAGCTGGGATGGTCCATCAGAGCTGTTCTGAATCAAGGCCAAGGGGCCGGGTCTTTGTACACCAAATCAACTAGTCCCCTGGAGGTAGGCTTTTGCCCAGAGAGGTAATAAGCAGCTCCCTCCAATCAAAGGTAGGTCCTGCAGAAGAACTCAGCAGTGAGCCACAAACATCGAATACTCTCTGGAGATGGCAGAATGAGTCTAGCTGTTCTGAAGGGGGTCATTTGGGTGACACCACACAGCATCCACTACGATCTTCATTTATCCTTTTAACAAACACAGGCACCTGCTCTGCACTAGACAATATGCACCTTTCCCGAACTTGCCCTGCATTCAACCCTTTTCCTGCTGCCATCCCATCCCTGTGCCTTCCTCTTCCATCTCCTTCTCTACCCGCCACAGTTTGCCTGGAGCCAGAGCTTCAAGAAGGGGCTGGCGCCTTAATTGCTTCTCTCTCCTCTATGACATCAATCGGAGGTGACATTTCCCGGGCACGGAGCTGCATCCCTGTGGCTGCATATTCCCCCTGTCACAGGAGATCACCGAAGCTGTCACATGTGGAAAGCTAGAAGCCAACGGAGGAGCAGGGGGGCACAGAGATCCCGGGTAGCATTCAAAGGGTTGGTGAGACACTTCCCAGAGCGGGTTCCAGAGGCACTTTCTGCCCTGTTGATCTCTGCCTCGGGAGAACTGACGGGATCTGACATTTCAGGGGTTACCCGACCAAGCCACACCAACCAGGTCTCTCACCCAAAGCAAGGGGAAAAGGGCTGGATCCTGGGTGGCAAGCTAGACCCTGAGGAAGGAACAGAATGATGCAAACTAGGAGAAAAAAGAAATCGAGCAGAGGGACGGGCTCCTGCGTGGCTTCTTGTGGCAAACAGACCTGGCTTTGAGCCCCCATTCTTTCCCCTAGACATGCCTCAATCATAAAAGTGGTGCTTGTGAGGATTAAATATGAAATAGCACAATCCCCTGGATCAAGCAGGCCAACAATTTAGGGGCATTCTGGATGCCTCTCTTTGCATCCCTCCAGTTCCGCTGGTCCCCTACAGCCACTCCATCAGCAAATTGTGTTAGCTAGATCTCTAAGCTCTGTCCTCAAAATGGCCACTTGCCCCATCTCCACTGCTACCAAGCCACCAGCATCCTCTGTCCAGACAACTTCAAAAGGCTCCTGCCTAGCCTTTCCATTCTTGCCTTTCCATAATCCATTTTCTATGCAGAGGTCAAGGTTACCTTTGCAGGGCCATCCATGGCTGCTTAACCTTAAGTACCATCCATTCTCTGGGGAGTTCCTTTCTGCCCCTTATTCTTCCCCTCTTCACTCTTCCCTTCTGTTCCTTTCATGTCCCTTCTCTCTCCTCTCTTCCTCTGCTTCTCCTCTCACGCTCTCTCACTATCTCCCCCGCCCCCTTACAAGCCTCCACTCACTATTTAGCTTCATCATCTCATCCCCTGTGATGCTTTTCGGTCTGCTTAGTTCCTTCCCTGGGTGCTGTCAGCCTGGGCCCCGCCCGTCTTATGGGCCCCATGTACTCCCAGAACCCAGCTCAGTGTGTGGGACTGAGCAGACGCTTGGAAAACATTTGCTCAGCACAGGAAGTCTGCACGTGGTTGGGGCGTGATAAATAAACTGCAACCATCTCATGACCATCACTGTTGGAAAGGGGAAGTCTTCTAACCTGGTGGCAAATCTCAAAGCATGCTGAGGGGTGCCTGTGCCAGCCCCCTGAAATGCACAGGGATGAAAATGCCAGCTGGAAATGTCTTTGTCCCACCCTCAACGGCTTCCAGAGACACTGATTAAATTATTATTCAGGCTGACAAAGGCCAAACAGGTGCTGCAGAACGTTCCAATCCGTCTCAATCTCACGTCGTCATCCAAGATTCATGAGTCCACAGCGGTCAAAGGGCCTGAGAGATTGTCCAGTCAAGGGCTCTTGTTTTCAGATAGGAACCAGAAAACATCTCTGGTTTCGCGACACAGGGGCCTGAGATCCAGGTCCACTGCCCTTGGCTGGGCCGTGGCCTTGCTCCTGTGCTCTTTGCTCAGCTCTCTGCATGACTAGGCTTTTCACACGTCCTCCTTGGGAGATCTTAAATGTCAGTCCCACTGGGAATAATTTTTTGACCTTCTCATGGATTTCCCATAAACCCTGTTCTATTAGTGTCTCTTTCATGCTTTGAGGAATTGCTTATCTAATTATCCAGCCTGCCTCAGCCTCAGAGACTCAACTCCACATCAGCAAAAAGGCCTCGGCCTTCTGCGCCACTGTATCCGTGGCACCCACACACAGAGGGACTCCACAAACACGTGTTGGGTAAAAATGAACATAAACCTGTATTCCAAAGGAAAATTTTGAATTCTCAAACCATTTTCTCATGGGCACAAGACAAGTTGTCTTCCACTTTCAAGCCTTGCCTCCTCCCGTGCCACGTTTCCTTAGCACTTATAGCATCAGCTGGATTTTATTATTAATAATAAAAACAGCTTATGATTTATGGGGCACCATGGAGCCCAGGCTGACTAGTGAGCTTAAGCTTTGCACATAAAAAGCAAGCCTGCTACCTGAAACCCAGTAGCTCACAAGAAAGAGGAACTGAACCAAACTGGGCGTTTGTGGACCAAGCTGCTTGGGTTTTCTTCTGCCAGTGGGTCTTGCCCAGCCCTGGCGGGTAAGCAAGATCCCCCCTGCCACACTTTCTCCCCTTCCTCCACAGGTTACCAACACAGGCTTGCCAAGGATTGGGCTCTGGGGCCACTGGATATTCCCATAAGTCAGAAAATCACAGCACTGGGGGCTGGAGAGAGACCTCAAAGATAAAGTAGATTAGAGGTCACTTTTGGCCTGTAGGATTGCTTTGTTTGGCTCATGTAATGATCATAAGAATCAGGTGTAGACATTCAAAAATCCAATTTCACATAAAAATCTTGATTTCTCTTTTTTCTTTGAAAACAAGAAGGTCTGGCAAGCACAGCAGCCCGGAAATCCTGTCTTGCAACAATTTACAGGAGTTGAGCCATGGCTGTGCCCTTGATGGGTCCCAGATACCATTTCATCCTTGTAGATTCCCACTGCGGGCCCTCTCACTCACATGCACAAGTTGCCTGGCTCACCAAGACCTCATCGCCCAGGAATTAGCCAACTCTCCATTTCACAGATGGAGGTGCTGAGGTCTAGAGAGGAAAATGGAGTTATCCAAGATTACCTACAAATTAACAATAGATCCAAGCCTAGAACTCAGGTCTCCTGGCCTTCAGTTCAGGACTACCTCCCCCAGACCACACTTGCAATGATGCTCCTCGTAAGACCAGTGTATTAATTTCCCAGGGCTATCTTATAAATTATCACAAACTAGGTGGGCTTTCAATAATAAGAATTCATTCATTCTCCTAGTTCCAGAGGCCAGAAGTGCAAAATCAAGATGTAAACAGGGCCAACCCTCCACTGAAGGCTCTAGTGGGCATCCTTCCTACCTCTCCCAGCTGGTGGTGCCCAGTGTCCCTTGGCTTGTGGCAGTGGCATCACTCCCTTCTCTGCCTCCATCTTCACATGGCCTTCCCATATTGTGTCTCCGTGTGTCCTACTTCTGCCCAGCCAACATTTGCCTCTCTCTTATATTAGTAGGACACCTGCCATTAGACTCAGGGCCCACTCAGATACTCCAAGATGATTTCATCTGTAGATCTTTCAGTTAATTTATATCTGCAAAGATCCTTTTTCCAAATCAGGTCACATTCACAGGTTCTAGGGGATAGGACATTGACAAGATTTTGGAGACCGCTTTTCAACCCACCACAGCCACTAAGCCAAAAGAGGTCTCTAGGGAGATCCAGTCCCATGGCAACAGCTTCATCCCAGTGTAAGTTTTAATTGGCCAGTGGTTCTAGTGCATGTTGGTCTGAGACCTTGGCTTGTGTAGGAAGCTTCAGGACAAATGCAGAGATTCCAAATAGCCCTCAAAGTGATCTGCCCACAGGGAAAACCCCTGGGAAAGAAAATAAAATAAGTACAGTCCTTCACATTACCCATAATAATCATGGTAATAACAACAACAACAGTAGGCATTAATTCATGTAAGCCTCTCAAAACCACAGCGAGAAACCTGGTACCCTGCAATTATACAGATGAGGAAATTAGAGCTCAGAAGGGTTAAGTCCCTCGGCAAGGTCACACAGCAAGTCAATGATAGAACCAGAATCTAAGCCAGGTCTTTTTGACCTACAACCATATTTTTTTTTTTTATCAGTACCAGAACTAGGCATGGAAATTTCCCGGGAGTAGAGAAAGACATTCAGTTGCGCACACAGGGACTGAATCCCACCATGTGGAATTTTTCCACTATAAGCCTTCTCTTCCTCAAAAGCAATTCCTTCTAAGAAAATGGCATGTTATACTAGAACATTTACTATCCTTCAAGAGGCAGGATCACATGCCATGGGAGTGTTTAAACCCTAACAGACATTCAAGAATGGAGACTGTGGGACATCAAATGAATTCTCACCTGTCAAGCATGTGCTATCCTCAAGAAAAGATGAGGGGCCACCCTTGAAGTTTCTGGGAATCTTAATGCCCTCTGTTCTTAACTACTCCAAAGTGTGTTAGATTTTCCCCAAAGTATCAATGCTCTTCACAGATTGTGGTTCTGCAATCAGGAAGCCATGGCCCATCAACTGCCCTCATCCTCTTTCATTCTTTAATTACCCTTGGCCTTTTTAAGATGTGACAGAAAGATTCTTTCCAAAGAATAAATATGTAAATAAAAAAATGAAAATAGTCAAGGGACTCAAAGGTGGGGCCAGGACATGTGGGGACTTAAGAGGTAACAGATATTAAAAATGAGCATTAACCCTCCCCATAAAATTAACTGTGATACTAATATAAAGAAGATAGACCAATCAATAAACAAATTAGAAAGCCAGATGGTTCAATCAATGTTGTTAGGATATTTCATTACTATTAGGTTACATGATGAAGGAAAATTAATAATAGCCTTAATAAAAAAGCTAATATGTCTAGAGATGTGCTTTGTGCCAGGCACTAAACTTTATATAAATTAACTTAATCGTCATATTCCCTCTGTGAAATAGTAGTATTACTATTCCCATGTTAGAGGTAGGAAACCGAAGAATAGGAAGACCTTGTAAGTGGCTTCCCCAAGATCAAACAGCTAAATTACAAATGGATCCAACAGTTCCTATGAATGGCAAAAATACAAACAAAGTCTCTGTCTAGGAGAAAGAAGGGTCTTTGCAAGCATAAAGTCAGTGGCAGGAACCAGAATGAGAATACTAATAGCTGTGACTCCATGAAGAAATCAAAACGCACTGTCACTAAAAAGCAAAACACAGCAGCAACGACAAAAACATCACTCAAAGGCAAAAAAGGACAACTTAGAAAATTGAGGGCATGTATTTGTATGTTATGATAGCAATAGTTTACTTTATAATGGTTAATCTATCATGAACTCTTATAAATCAATAAATAGGACACTCTTAACAGAAAAATCAGAAAAGTGCATCAATAATCAATTCATGAAAGCAAAACTGTAAAAACCTAAAAAGCATAGGAAACAAGTTCAATTACTATGGTGAACTAAAAAGTACAAGAAAAATACATATTTTTCTGCTTAAAATTGGCAAATTTTTTTTTTCTTTTGAGATAGAGTCTCACTTTGTTGCCCTTGGTAGAGTGCTATGACGTCATAGCTCACAGCAACCTCAAACTCTTGGACTCAAGCGATCCTCTTGCCTCAGTTTTTCATTTTTGGTAGAGATGAGGTCTCACTCTTACTCAGGGCAGTCTTGAACTCATGAGCTCAAGCGATCCACCCACCTCAGCCCGCCAGAGTGCTAGGATGACAGGCAGGAGGCACCACATCCAACCCAATATTGACAAAGACTTAAAGATAAGATAATGACTAGCACTGAGGAGGCTCAGAGCAAGGGGTATTCTCAGACTACTAGTGGGAGTACAAACTGGTATAACAAGTATGAATGGGTATAACCTCACAGTGGCAATTTAACAAATTTATCCAAAATACTCATACCAGTTAGGTCATCACTTCCTATCCTGGAACTTTAACTTGAATAAATAATCGGAGGCACACAGAGTTTTATGTCTAAAGTCATCTTTGCAGAATTACAGGCAAAGCAGAAAGAACTTAAATCTCTAACAATAAACATCCAATTAAATAAAGTGAGGTATCATCTTACAGTGGAATATTTTTTACCTGTGAAGTCCATGTATTTGAAACATTAAAAAAAAATCTGAAGATCAGTAAATAAAAGAAAGAGTAAAATGCGATAATGGTATAATTATTATACCATACCTCTGTGTGTGAGTGTGTATGCCCCCAAAAGGAGAAAATAGGATATAAAACAAAACATTACTAGTATAATAACAATTACCTCTAAGAGTTGGGATTAGATGTTTATTCCTCTATACTTTGCTGCATTTTCCAAGTTTTCTTCAATAAACATATGAGCAGTAGTTGTCATTTCTACTGTTAACCACATCTTTCCAGCTCTCTCGCTTCTAGGCACAGAGTCAGATTTCACTTTCTGGTCCCTTCTTTTTGGGGTAGGCCTGTGTGACTAGTTTTAGTCAGTGAGCTGTGAGTATAAGTGACATGTGTCCCTTCTGAGCTATAGGATTTGAATGACATACATCAACTTAGGACAAACAGAAACCCACTTATGGACCCAAGATGGACTTGTAGAGAAATAAACTTGTTTTCCTGTGTTTGCTTTTAAGCTTACTGAGATTTGGGAGCTGGTTGTTACCACGGCACAACCTAGCTCACCCTGACTGAAAAAAGTGTATTGTTTTTAAATACAAATACGCACACTCCAAAAAGGAAAGCGTGCACTCCTGTAGACTGTAAAGACACTTTAAGATCTTGAAAAATGTGTATTTTTACTGTAAGAGAAAATGTTCCCTTATCACAGGTCAACTGTACATAAAAATTCAGTTTCTTGATATGCCCAGTAACTCCTGCAGTGAGGCTGCTGTGAGGAGCAGTACAGGGCATGGGTCAGCAGACCCAGCTGTGGATTGTGGCAGGATTTGGGTTGAAATCCTGGCTCTACCACTGCAAGTTGTAGATCCTTGAACCCACACCATCGTCCCTCTGGGTCTCAGATCTTTTCGGGCATGTCTGGGGATAACCTCAGGTCTTACCTGTAAGAATTGGCAAGAAGGTGGAATAAGCTGCAGGATGGGTAATGATGTAGTTACATAATTTACTGTCCACACTGGGGCACTCTGAGGAGTGAATGCTGTTATCCTTCTGCAACAAGGATATGCTACATTCACACAGATGTAAACAGTGAATGGCTTGGGCAGACCTGGACATACAGGCGCCCGAGACCAGAAGTTCTCTATCTTTGCTGTACAATGGAATCACCCAGCAAGCTCTAAAAATACTGACACCTGGTGCCTACTCCCAGAGATCCTGGTAGAATTGATCTAGACTGTGACTGGGTGCTGCTGAATTTCAGAACTCTCTAAGAGATTCTGGATTCCGGCAAGGGAACCACTGTCCCTAATCTATGTGAAGCCAAGCTCTTATTATTATTACCATTTTTATTGTTATTACTAGAGAAAATCACACATATAAAGATGAGCCTATTATAAAGATTTTGGTAACTATTACTGTAATTTACAATCATTATTAACAAAGAAGACACTCCAGTGGGGGACATCTTGCCAATTATCATGAGCCTGGCTTAGAACAGTAGGATTCAACCAGGGGTGATTTTACCCATAGTAAATATTTAGCAATGAATAGAAATAATGTTTAGTGGTCAAAATTGGTGGAGGTTGGGGTGGGGTAGGATAGGGCTGCTGGCGTCTAGCAGGTGTAGTCCGGGGATGCTGCTAAACATCTTACAATGCTCAGGGCAGCCCCTCACAACAAAGAATGATCTGGCCAAAAATGTCAATAGTGCTGAGAATAAGAATCTTTGCTTTAGAAATCGGAACAGGGAAAGACTCTTGATCTAAAAAGTCGTGGCAAAATCTCAGAAAAAGTCTTCATATTCCTACTTTTACATTCCTGTTGTCCTCGCCAGATCCCAGAGAAGGAGCAAGCTCCTGGGGTTAGCCCGAGGGTGCACGTCAGCACCCCACTTAAACCTCCCCAAGGATCCAGATCATCACACACCAGGTATGCACTTGAGGCTGCCTTTCAACTTGGAGGAGCCCTTCAAACATCTTGGCATCCTCCGGCGATGGAAGTGTTTATAAAAGACTTCTTTGGGGAAAAAAGTTCGTGCAGGGAAAAGCAGAAACAGATTTCCTTTCTTTCCCTGGCTACTCCCACCAGGCACCTCAAAGAGGCTCACTAGCACCTTAGTTATGGAAAGGGAACATTTCAGAAAGGAGAAGGGGGAAATGCTGAGTTTGTGCCATTGCAAGGAAGCATGTACTGGGGGTGACGCAGGCTGTGATAGGAAGGAAGGGGGGGCAGAATTAAAAAGAGAAGGAAGGGAGGAATGTAGGATAGATAGACAGGTGGGTGAAAAGAGTGAGAGGGGTATGGGTAGGTTGGTGAATGGATAGATGAGTAAATGAATGTATAGCTATGAGGATGAATGGATGGATGAATGGATGGATGGATGGATGGATGGATGGGTGGATTGAAGGGTGGGTGGGTGGATGGGTGGATGGGTAGTAGTTAGACTGGCAAGTGGATGAAAAATAGATAGGAAAAGAGAAGGAAAGATAAATGAATGAATGAATGAACAAATGAATGAATGAATGCAAGAACAATGCATGGGAGGGTGGATGGGTAGGTAGGCGTGTGAGTGCACAGCTGGTGGGTGGATAAGGGGATAGATGGATTGATTCATGTCAACCAAATACACTCTATCTTTATGTGAGATTGTGATTTAGTGATGCCTTAGCTGGATATGGCTGCTAGTGTGTAATTGGGCTCACGTGGTGCTTTTAAACAATGGCTCGCCATCTTGGCTACAATTACAATCACCTGGGAAACTTACATAACTCTTGCTTCTCAGGTGCCATCCCCAGACCACCTTGCATTGTTATTTTTTTTTAATCTCCACATAATTCAAATGGTAACCAAGCTTGAAAGCCAATCTAAATCCCAGAATCAATGAAACAAAGCTAATGTCATGCTTGATCAATACACTTGTAGCCACGTATCCCTTGTTTTATGCTAGGTCCCTTTCACCCACTGAAGTTTCTTGCCTGGCCTTAGGGAGTATTTAAGTTTGTAGCCACAAACTTTGGTGCCAAATTCAGGTTGATGTGTCAAGAAGCATGTGTGACCTTGGCCAAGTGATCAAGCTACCCTGTGCCTCCGTTTCTCCATCTGTGAAATGAAGCAGAGAGAGTTTACCTTGAGAGTTAAATAGCTTATAAAGCTTTGCAATAAATAAGATAGTGTCTTGCATATTGTAAACAATGATAGCTACTATGATTACTGCTATGAATATGATACTTCCCATTTGTCAATATGGACCATCATAACCATAGATAATATACATTGATCACGCCTTTTGGCCCAAGCACTGTTCTGAAAGCTTTATATTCTATGTGCATTTACTAATTTGATGCTTGTAAAACCTGAGTGAGTTAGGTATTATAACAAATCTCATTTTTCAGATGAGGAAACTGAGGCTAAGAGAGGTTGAGTCACTTGCATGCTGGACAGACACATAGCTTGTCCTAGTGAAGCCATGACCTAAGCCCAGGATATCTGGCTATTATTCCTAATAATAACATTCCCACTGTTCTCTGCCCTTCACTGCACTATCCCTGCCTAACCACGTGGAACTCATACCATCCAGCCCTCATTCCTTCACATGGGAAAGACAGTCCTAACAGCTAATTATCAAAAAAGATGACCCTTTGTCCCAGATCTCTTTTGCTCTGTATCAATGTCCTTTGATCTGTACCCTTGCATCTTTAAAGATTTTTCTGATTTTCAGAGCTTTCATTAAAATTCAAATGTTTCTGAAGAGGTGGTCTTTGGTCCGAAGTCACTCACTCACTCACTCATTCATTCATTCAGGCAATAAATATTTATGAGGTGCCTACTGTGTGCCAGATACTGTGCTAGGCTGAGGCCACCACCTGAGCTCCACCTCCCGTCAGATCAGTGGTAGCATCGGATTCCCGTGGGAGCGCAAACCCCACTGTCAACTGCACACACAAGGGGTCTGGGTTGCGTGCGCCTTGTGGGAATCTACCGCCAGATGATCTGAGGTGGAGCTGAGGTGGTGATGCTTATGCTGGGGAGCGGCTGCAAATACAGACGATCCTTAGCAGAGAGGTTTGACTGCACAGAGGCCATAGTAAATCAATGGCTTGCAGGCCCAAAACCACCTCCTTCCCCAAGTTGGTAGGGAAAAATGTCTTCCTTTTTTTTTTTCTTTTTTGAGCCAGAGTCTCACTCTGTTGCCCCAGACTAGAGTGCTGTGGCATCATAGCTCACAGCAACCCCATACACCTGGGTTCAAGAGATCCTCTTGACTCAGCCTCACAAGTAGCTGGGACTATATGTGCCCACCACAATGCCAGGCTAATTTTTTTTTTTATTTTTAGTGGAGATGGGATCTCACTCTTGCACAGGCTGGTCTCAAACTCCTGAGCTCAAGGGATCTAACCGCCTCAGCCTCCTAGACAGCTAAGATTACAGGTGTGAATCACCGTGCCCAACCCAGCTGCATACTTGATTGAGCACCCGACATCACAGCTGCACCAGTATCCACTGCAACAGTAGCACGTGCCACCTTCTGCTCCATGCTGGCAGCCTGCCCCCCGCACCCTGGCCTCACATCCAGCCCACCTGCAGAAGGAAAGAAGGAGGGGTTCCCTGGCATCTTTTCCTTTAAGAAATGTGTGAAATTTCCTTCATAAAAATTGCCAACACAACTTAAAAGAAAACTAGCACAGAAGAAAAACCCACCCTTTATCACACTGCCAAACAAAATTCTGCGCTGAGGCCACCCCACCCCATCTTTATCTGCAGTACGGCCATGCTCACAGTGCTGGGAAAGCAGCAGACACACCACACTCCCGATTTTGTCTTGAGATACACTTGCTAGACTGATTTAGCATCATCACTCTCCCCTCGGAGCTGCATGTTTTTCCTTTGCATGGTTGTTTGATGCAGAATTTAAAATATATGTATGTATTTTGTGTGTGTGTCCAATTCCATGCTCCTGTTAGAGATTGAGAGGAAGGCAGAGCCAGCCCTGGGTCTGTGTCCGAGTCCCTTATCTTATCAGCTATGGGACTTGGGACTAGACGCTTTACCTCCCTGAGTTCCTAATTTGTCATCTGTATCTTAGAGCCTGGTATGCAGTAGGTACTCTAAGAGTGGTTACTATTAGTATTATTTCATATTTACATCTCAACACTTAACTTGCAGCAGAAAGAGCCCTACATCATTAAATCAACACAAACTAGTCCAGGTTTGGGGGGCATGTAGCTAATTCCACAGGGAGAACCTCTATGAGAAATCATATGAAAATATCTCATTTTTGCCAATTTTGTAAGAATACATGACCATGGGAATACTTTGCTAGGCCCCCACTCAGGGGCTTTTGCAAATGTCAAAGTCCTCAAGCTTAAGCTTCATAAGCCCAATGTCTACTTCTGACTTGGATTTTTTTTCTTTGTTGAGGGCAAGAAAAGACCTTTCCCCTCACCCCCGGGGGCCTTCTCCCCCAGAGCTTTGCCAGCCTGTTATTTGACAATCAAGGGCCCCTCGCATGGCACCCCTTGGGTCTGCACTGGTGTTGGGCGAGTGGTCCCCACCCTGCCTCCTCCTCCTTCCTCCCCCACCCCAAGCATCCGTATCTCCCTGCCACCATCATCATTCCCAGAGACTTGGCCGGCTCCGAAGTTTCCAGACAGAGGAGCTAAACATGTTAGCCACCAGACTAGCAAGACACAAAAGGCGGCAGGAATCAAATAAAAGGAAAACGCGGCAGCCACGGGTCAGTCCTGTATAAATATTTATGCTGGAGGAAAAGTTGGTGCCTGAGTAATGACCTTGTGGCTGGTATTAATAGAGATAATGTGTGTTTCTAGAACATGCCGCCAGAAAGAGAGAAGGGGGTGGGTGGGGGGAGGGAGAGGCAGAGCAGGAGCAAGAGCCGGGGAGGCCATAAATCTTCATGCCAAGCCCAAGCCTCAGCTGACCTTTATACCTCCCTCTCTCCCTTCCCCTCCAGCGACCCCTCCCCTGCCCCCCCCCCAGTCTGCATCTTCAAATCTCTTTTCCCTCCTCAGCCATCATGTCTCCAGGCGGGCACTCACTCTCTGTGTTATCAGCCAGCCATCTTCTAGTCATCAAAGTAGGCAGCTTGGCACCAGGCTGGGTATACCCTTGGTGTTTAATAAAGGTTCAGGGCACTGAATTGATGGAGCCATGCATGGAGCCCAGCCCCTCTTGCCTTAAAGATGGGACCGATTTTGTCTTTTACTTGTTTTTCTGTCTTCCCTGCCTTTGTCCCATCCAGCCACCCTCCACTTTGCTGCTGCAAAGGGGAACTTTCCAAACACCAATCCACCGGTGCCTCTCTCCCTCCTGCCAAAATGCCCTGATTGGCTCCTGTGGTCTAACACAACCAATAGCAGCCACAGTGATGTGGGTCCTGCTCACGTTTTCAGCTTCATCTCACATACTCTCTATCCCTCAAAGCCTGCTCTCCCTGGTGATACTGACTGGGTTTTAATTCCCCAAATGTCACGTCCAGATATTTACCCACCCTGCCTCTCTCACCTGGCACGCCTTCTCTGCACCTTTGGACTTGGCTACTTCATCTGCATCTTGTAGGCGCACACCCCTTCCTCCAGGAAGCCTTCCCTGCATTAGATGCTCCATGTCTCTGCTCCCGTGGTGCCCCGTGCCTCTCACCATCACTCCACTTATCCTGATAAGTCACTGCCATTTGACTTGTCCTTCCCACTCCTTCAAGACTCTGAGCACCACCAGGGCAACAAGCTGACATTGATTGCTACATCCACACAACCAACACAAAGCCAGGCAGATAGGCTGGTGCTCAGGAAATGTTTATCAAATGAGCCGCAGCAACAGGACCACACCCTCTTTCTGTTTAAGAAATGAGATGGACTCCGACTTCCCTGCCTAGGACACAGGCATAAGCCTTGACATCTGAAGAAGTCCCCATCCTTACCCAGGACTTCTCTCCTTCTTCCAACTGCCAGATGGAGCTCCCATTTAAAACCCCAGTTTCCCCAGCGTTGGGCAGGAGAAAACACTTTGTGAGAGAAAGAACAAAAAAGAGAAAGACCAGTTCTGCTCAAAGGGGTCCCCAAAGATGCCAACATGAGGATCTGGATTTCAAAATGTAAAAGAAGATGGAGTTCAGGCTGCAGTTCGCTGGAAGCCTCTGAGGTCTGAGAGGGGTGGGAGCCACAGAGTGAGACCTTCCTGGAGGAAACTTAAGTTACTGCACCTTCCAACCCTTCCTGGAACAAACCCTGATACCAGACTTCAATAGCCCTCTGCCTGACACCATAGTGAGAGAATCTGCCCTTCGACTTCTCTGGTCTCTGTCAACCTGAACTATTTGAGGTCTGTCCTATGCAAGCCCAGAAGGAGCTGAGCAGCATCCAACACATCTGTGTGCCTGGCTCTGAGCATATAAGTTGTTTTAGTCTTCAAGATGGCCCGAGTGCATAGGAAGCCTCATTCCCATTTTCCAGATGAGGCAAAATGAGAACAGTCAGGGCCAGGGTCTAGACTGGACCTCAGATTGTATGATGCCAAGTCCAAGCTCTTTCTTCTGAAGCATCCCGCCCTGCTACTTTCGTACGCATGCCCTGTTAGAGAATACCGGTGACTGTCATCTACCTATTAGAAGGGACCAAATCATTTCCTTATTCTGTCTCCCTGGTCTCCAGCCTAAAACTGGGTACCAACTTGAGATCTGGCTAAAATGACTAGAGAACAAAGGCTTTGATGTAGGATAAAAGAGCAAAGCCAGAAGCAACTAGGTGGACCCCAGGGGAAGGGCACCTCTGCACTGGGTGAGCTTAAAATACTTCTTTGGAGAAGGCAGCAAAGATAAGGAGAGACACTTACACACCCATGCTCATTACAGCACTATTCACAGGCGCTAAGAAGTGAAAACAACCCAAATGTCCATCAGCTGACAAACAGATAAACAAGATCTAGTCTAACCCTACAATTCAATATTATTATTTGGCCATAGAGAGGAAGCAAATTTTGCTCTGTGCCATGACATAGATGAAACTTGAAAGTATCATACTAAGAGAATAAAGCTGGACACAAAGGACAAATCTTAGATGATTCCACTTACATGAGTGGTAAAATTCATAGACGCAGAAAGTCAAATAGTAGTTACCGAGGGCTGGGGGAGGGGAAGATGGGAGTTAGTATTCAGTAAATACCGAGTTTCCGTTTGGGAAGATAAAAACATTCTGGGGATGAATGGTGATGGTGGCTGCACAACAACGTGAATGTCCCCAGTGCCACTGAATTGTGAGTTTAAAAACAACTAAAATGGTAAATTTCCTATCTGTTATTACAACTTAAAAAAAAAAAAACATAAGGAGAAAGAAGAAGGACGTAAATCAGAATAGGTGAAAAACTAAGATCAGACATGGGAAATGGAGTTAGGAAGGAGGCAGGCCAGGTGGGAGGGTTTAGGGAGCGGGGACAACCTTGGATTATTCAGTGTTCTGCTGTCCTTTCTTTCAAATTCCTGCTTGAAAACTCACCCCTAGAAGAGTGGAGAACATAGGTGGTGACACCTTTCTCTTACCTACCTATGGCGAGAATGACATATGCCCTCACCACAGGGATCCCAAAATATCTGCTCAATTACTGTGCCGAATGTCTTCACCAATTCAGGGCTCAGAAAAGGAAGAGATTAGAAGAGTAATTTGGTGGTTTCAAATGTGCTGTTCTCTCGAAAACAGCCTTGAGAAGGACAAAACCGCAGCAAATTTTTGCAAAATGAAATTTAGCCACTGCTTGTTTTTAATGTAGATTTATTTTCAGTTTTAATAAAACTCGAGCACCCAGAATGCATTATTAATGTGTCATGGCTTCAGCTCTTGGGATGAAATACTTACAGCGGACATGCAGAACACGGGCCCCTTCTCCAGAACATGAGGGGAACCAAAACGAAACTGACCCGTCTGGTTATAGATTCACACATGTCACCGACATCGCTTTCCCTCTACCCTCAGTAATTCTTTTTTTTTTTTTAATTTCAGAATAGTACAGGGGTATACATGTTTTGGTTACATAGTTTTGGGGGTTTTTTTTTTTTTGCAGTTTCTGGCCGGGGCTGGGTTTGAACCCACCACCTCTGGCATATGGGGCCAGTGCCCTACTCCTTTGAGCCACAGGTGCCACCCAGTTACGTAGTTTTATACATTTCAGGTCACAGTTACAAGTGTGTCCTTCACCCAGAATATGTGCATTATACCCATGAGGTGTGAATTAACCCAACCCCCCCAACCCCCCCACTCACTTGATTCCCATTGAATTTTGCTTCCTTGTGTGTGCCTGGGTGTTGATCGACTAGTTCCAGTTTAGTATTGAGTACACGTGGTGTTTCTTTTTCCATTCCTAAGATATTTCACTTTGATTGGTCTCCAGATTCATCCACGTTGTTAAAAGATACTAGATCACCATTTTTGGTTATGGCAGAGTAGTACTCTACCGTGTACAAATACCACATTGTATTCATCCACTCATGTATGGAAGGGCATTTGGATTGTTTCCACCACCTTGCAATTGTGAATTGTGCTGCTATAAACATTTTCGTCTAAGTGTCTTTATAGTAAAATGTCCTTTTCTCCTTTGAGTAAATTGCCCAGTAGTGGGAGTGCTTGATCGAATGGCAGGTCTACTTTTAGTTCTTGGAAGAATCTCCACACTACTTTCCATAGAGGTCGTACTAGTTCCTAGTCCCACCGACAGTGTGTAAGTGTTCCTTTCTACCTATGTTCACACCGGCACTTGTTGTTTGGGGACTTTTTGATAAAAGCCATTCTTTCTTTTTTTTTTTTTTTTTTGAGACAGAGTCTCACTTTGTCACCCTTGATAGAGTGCCATGGCATCACAGCTCACAGCAATCTCAAACTCTTAGGCTTAAGCGATTCTCTTGCCTCAGCCTCCCAAGTAGCTGGGACTACAGGTGCCTGCCAAGGCACCTGGCTATTTTTTGGTTGTAGTTGTCAATGTTGTTTGGCAGCCCCAGGCTGGATTTAAACCCGCCAGCTCTAGCACTTGTCGCTGGCACCCTAGCCGCTGAGCTACAGGTGCTGAGCCAGATAAAACCCATTCTTACTGGTGTTAGGTGATATCTCATTGCATTTCCCTACTGATTACAGATGTTGAGCATTTTTTCATGTGTTTGTTGACCATTAGACTGCCTTCCTTTGAAAAGTTTCTGTTCATGTCTTTGCCCACTTTTTAATGGAGTTGTTTTCTTTTTTCTTGCTGATTTGCTTGAACACTTACTCCAATTAATTCTATGCTTCCTCACAATGTTTTCTGGCACCGGGCCCAGGGAGGGTGTCTGATGCCAGGGACACAGTGGGTAACATGAGCAGCAATGGCACTGCACTCCTGAAATACATCATCTACATGGTGTACCAGGCAGGGTCCTGTGTTGGCTCTTACCTTACAAGGACATGTGACACTGTATGGAATGGAGACCTCATGATGAGGCATCCACCTGAGTAGGGATAGGACACATCCTACACCTGTGGATGTGGCCATTCACCATGGTGCCAGCCATCCAACTTCCCTCTTGTAAGTCTGATCATTCTCTATGATGGTGTCAAAGGGCATGATGAGTCCACATTCAATTCCATCAGGGCTGAAAGTCAGCCTCAGGCTCCTCAGTCTCTTCCACATGACCATCCAAAAGTCTTCAGAAGACACTAGATCTACATAGATATAGATATAGATACAGGTATAGTTTTTATAAGTGAAATAACATGTTCCCTCTTTGCCCTTATGTCATGCCACGGATATACAGATGCAGAGCTCAGGAAGCCCAGAATTTGGGCTTTGGAAATCACTGTGTCAAGTCCCCTCCTGCTATCTCCAAACAGAAAGAGGGACTGAGGATTTACAGATGCTAGAAATGGAACCAGAATATCTTAGGATCCAAAGAATTTATCAATCCTTCGGTCTCCTCTCCCATCCATTCTTCTCTTTTATCCCTCCTTCCTTCCCCCTCCCCCTCTCTCCAACTTTGCTCCTCCTTTCCCTGTTTGCCCCTAATCTGCTTCCACATCCTCATCTTTATAATATTACCTCAGAAGATCGCCTCAAGTTGGCTTCTGTCTTTCCCAGCCCTACTTCAGGGGAGTCCTGGTCTTCTTCACATAGGGGGCCACTTAGTTCATATTCCTAAGAGATAATCTAATTGGCCCAGTTTCCCTTTGCTTATGGGAAAACCTGCTGATTGGCTACTCTGGGTCAGGTGACCACATCTCAGCCAATCAGTAATGAATGTGGGGGGGAGGTCATGTGATGTCCAACATGGTCCCTTACTGAATAAAGGACTCAGGCCAGGGCAGTTTCTTTTAGAAGGAAGCTGGGGAAAGCAGACTTGCCCCATATATCCTCCATTGTATAAGTGAGTATCATATTCCAGAAAAGGGAAGTGATTTGAAGGGAGAGGTCAAATATAGCATCATGAAAATAGAAAAAGACTTAAAGTCTGAAGTTCAACTACTGGCTTCACCCAGTAGATAAGTTATTTATCCTCCATGACCTTTAATTTCTTCAACTGCTAAATGGAGAAAATCAAGCATGCCCTGATCGTCTCTCTGGTATGTTCTGTGAATCAAGTTAAATGATTGATAAGAAAACATTCTATGAGCTGCAAAGTACTACACACACAGACAGATGCCAACTTTATTCACATGTGTGTGTGTGTGTGTGTGTGTGAATGTATAGATATAGATATATAATTATGTCCAAGGTCACCCAGCTACTTATTAGAAGGATTTTACACAACTTAACTTGACTAATTTATGCATCACTCATGTTCAGAGTGCTGACTTGGTTCTACCAAGAATTAAATATGACTTATCTTAACAAGGTCGCCAGGGGAGGTGAGTAGTGGATAGTTTTTATAAGACAAATTTTCCAAAAGGAGAAAAAAGAGAATCTTTTTCAAGAGCCCAGTGCATGGCCATTATGACATGGTGTCTCACTCTTCAGAGGTCTGTGTTTTCATTCCTTATTTGATGAAATCACACAATAAGTGGGTACATTCTGATTCCATTTCCAGGCAATTTGATTCCATCCCACTAATTCCCTTCCTACCAGTAGGCTTGCAAAGTGGCATCTTCTTTATTTCCCTCCCCCATATCATTCGGCTTCTCTCTCTCCGTTCGCTCAGCCCTTCCTGGGACCATCAATACTTAATGCTTTATGCTGTCACATTTGTAGCTGTGAAGAATCCAATTGTGTGGTTGATCTATAATGTAAGGTTAATGCCTAATTTGCTCGTTTAACATTTCTTCCGTGGATAATTCATGATAGGTCATTAACAAAAGCCAGGGCAAACAGAGGGGCACACTCATTGCCATAAATCAGAGGCCTAAAAACATCATAGAAGCAGGAAAATGCATGTATTATTCAAGTCAAACAAAGAGCCAGGTCTACATAAGACTCCTCAGTGCTCTTCTGACCCCAAGGTCAAAGGACCAAGTGCAAAGCTTGAGAGGTATTTGCTATTAGCAGAAATGGGACTGCCCAGGGCCTAGTGGGGACACACGTCCTGGTCAACATATGGCCACACCTCTCATGGCTAAACTGATGACTCCCCAGATGGAAAAGGCCCCTTTGACCACTCAAAGAGTGCACACCTACCACACTAATAAGTGGCTACCTTTTCTCAAGTGCCTACTATGTGCCAAGCCAAATGTTCAAAATTCAGTGGCTTTTCCTGAGTCTATGTCTGAGCTGATCTCAGCTGGGTTCACTTAGGCACCTGTGTCCAGCTGGTAGGGTGGTTAGGGGCTGCTTGTATAGTAGGGCGTAACTCATGTGTCTGGCTATTGGCTAGGTGTAGGAACAACGGTGACTGGGCCACATGTCTCTCATAGTGAAGTCAGGGTTCCATGAAACAGAGTAGAAGCATGTGAGACCTCTTGAGGCCTAGGCTTAGGACTGGGACACTATCATATTGGCAGCATTTTATTGGCCCAGAGTCACAAGCCCAGCTTAGATTCGGTGATGGGGCAACTGACTCCATCTTTTGACAGAAGGAGCTAAAAATATCACTGCAAAAAGTACAGAAAGAGTCAAGAATTGCAGTTGTTTTTGCAATTATTCTACAGCAATCCATTTTCTCCTTGTAAGAAACCATCTACCCATTCATCCAGCAAATATTTACAAACACCTACTATGAGCCAGACACTGTTCTAGATGGTGAGGAAACAAGCAGAAACTTGATTTCTTACACGGAACTTGACGTCTAGTGGAAGATGAGACAAATAGGAAACAAGTAAACAAATACATACATAAGATACTTTGAGATAATATTAAATGCTATAATGAAGATATGACAGAGTGATCAGTAGGTGGCTCGCAGCAAGTTTTGATGGGGTGCTCAAGGATAGTCAGTCTGGGAGGTAACATTTGATCAGAGATCCAAATAATGAGAAGGAATCAGTATTCAGGACTGGGTGCAGAACATTCTAGCAAATGTTAAGAGCAGGTGCAAAGGTCCTGAGGCAGGATTGCCTCAAAAAAATGAAAGAAGACCAGTATAGGTAGCACACAGTAGGTGAGAGGAAAGGGGGTGCCTAAGGAAGTCCAGAGGACAAACAGATTTTTGGAGGGAGGTATGATTACTTTTAAGGAAAATAAAACTCAGAGTTGACCCCATTTGCCCAAAGAAAGTTATCAAAAATAGCTGGCGACTGACAAAGATAGGGTTTAACACTGGGAGTCTCAGAATTCAAAGTCAGCACTCTCTCTACTGTCCCATTCTGCCTTCTGGACTAAATAAGAATCTGGGCCTTTTCCGTGTAGGCAAACAAGATCCTAAGCAGCAGACTTTAATGTCCGAGCATCTCTGGGATTTAATTATGAGCAAAACATACACTTCAGTTCAGTCCAAGCTAATCTCACCTAATCCGACTCTGCTCCACACTGCTCCTTGGGCAGCCCACAGAAACATTCACATTCCATGGGGCCGCATGACAAGCTGGCCAGCAGCACCCCTGCCTGTCTTCCCAGAGTGCATTCTTTCTCACTGGCCCCATATTTTCCAGATAGCTCTATTCTTCTCCCTATTGGGTCTCTGTCAGGGGAGGACATCCTACTCCTAACTATATTCCACCAGGAATCTCTAAGACTTTGGTTGTAGAATCTTTGCCTCTGGTCTGGTGAAGGAAAACAAGATGGACAGGTATCTGATGATAAGTCCCATAAAAAGTCAAGAAGCCCCACGCTAAGGATTTAGTTTTCTTACTTGTTAGACAAACCAATACAATTGGTTAAAATACGACATTCATTTATGCCAAATAGTTTAATGGAGCACTTCCTATGTGTCAGGGACTGCTCTAGGCAGTAGGGATATAGCCATTAAGCAGTAAATAAAATTTAAAAAAAAATGACTTTGCCCTTGTATAGATTGTGTGCTTTTTAATCATATCAAATTCAGATCAAATTCAGACCAGATTAAATGAATGCATGGTATGTGAAGTGGTGACAAATGCAATGGATGATAATGAAACCAGGCAAAGGGAGAGGACGGCTGGGGAGGGGGCAATGAGATCAGAGAAGGCCTCTTGGAGGATATGCTATGTGAGTAGAAAGCTGCAAATAAGGCAATGAACCCTGTGGCTATTTGAGGGAACCACAGAAATATGCTTGGACTATTCTGGGGCTCTAGGGAGACCAGTGTGGCTGGAACAGAATGTGCGAGGTGGGGAGTGAGCAGTAATGAGCCCAGGGAGATTGCAGGGCTCAAATCTTGCAGAGCCAGGCAAGCCACTCTAAGGACTTCGGCTTTCCCTAAGAGTGAGAGGGGAGCTCCTGGGAGGTTCTGGGCAGATGAGGGACACAATGTGACTTATGTTTTCAAAGTGTCCCTCTGACTGCAAGGGCTACTGCCCAAGGGAAGCAAAGAGATCTGTGAGGATGCTGTTGCAATCCCTGAGAGGAGAGGCAACAGGGGCTCCGAGGTGAGAGACAGCAGGTGAGAAGTGAAACTCCTGTGAGCAAGGCAGGTAATCAACAAATAATTGCACCGTGACTGATCTAATTAACCTATATTGTGGGAACACAACTATAAAAGAGAGATGCAGGATGCTGTAAGAATAGATAACAAGGAAACTGGGGAGGGGGGTGCATTAGGCAAGGAAGGGTTCCCAGAGGAAGAGCATTTAAGCTGCAACTTGAAGGACGGGATGGGCTTAGTTAAATGAACAAGAAGAGGCTGATCCCAAGCATAAGGAAGAGCATGTGGCCCTGGGGAACAAGCTGAAGGGCCAGAGTGACCAGGGGGTGCTCAGAGAGCAAGTTCTCCTGTGATGCGCTGCCCTGTTTGATCACCTCTGAATTAACGAATGATTCAGACACTTTGAAGCCAGATGACCGCACTGGCTCCACAGTGCTATTACCTTCTTCTCTTCCCTCCTCAACAGGCAGTTAAGGAGGATCTAGACCTTCCCACCTAGTAAATGAATAATGAGGACAGATCAGACTGGCTGGGCTGGTGCGAGATTAATAATAATGATGGTGTGACTTTGACCTGTCCAGAGTTGACTGCCCCTCATTGAGAAGGGCCTGAGAAACTCTCCTTTGTCCCAAATCCCTGCCCTCCTAGACAACCCTCCTGCTTTACTAAACTAAGCAGGTGTGGGGGAGACGGCAGGATGGCCCCTCCAAAGAGGAAATCAAGATTAAGCACATAAGCTGGCCTTTTAAAAGCTTAGCAGGCCTTTCCAATTGGATCCCAAATGGACCACACTTGAGAAATTAAATAAACAGCATTTGTCAAGGGCTTTTGTGGGCTCCCAGCTGTATTTATTTATAGGTTGGTCTGTTATTTATGGGCGCTCATGCTCCATATAAAAGCTTTGTCGGGGAGAAGTGGTAGGGAGGAGGCAGAGTGCTTAATGCTTACTCGGACGCTTAAGTATTCGCTCCAAGGAGCTCAAACAATGAGCATTTGCTTGCTTTTGTCCCACAGAAGCTGGGTGCTACCATACGAGAAGATGGCATACCCGGAAATGCCAAATCATTGGTCATTCCCTCCTAAGAAAAGGTCATGGCTTCAGTCAGAGACCTCAGGGCCAGTTCCCAGAAAAAGGCTGAACATCTCAGATTTGGGCCACACCATTGACTCATGTGATTTTTGACTCACAGTGGAGAAGGCCCAATAGTTATGCCTAGAGATACAGGCTGGCAGCTCCTGGCACACAGTGGGTGCTCCATAGATGTTGGTAGATGAATAAAGAGTGAATGACTATTTTCCTTCCCCATATTTATGAAACTGGAAAATGAGAGAGGCCTCAAGACATGTAGAATGTGTTGACCAAAAAAAAAAAGACTGACTTGGTAACAGGTATCTGGGGTTTAAAAATGTCCACAGCGTGGGCTCAGTAGTTGCCTTCTAAGAAGTCAACCAAAAGTAAAATCCAAGAATTAAGAAAATAAGAGGGAAGGAGATGGGAGAGGGTGGATGAAAGGAAGGAGAAAAAAAACCTCATAAGAACAGAACAAATGATCCCATTTCATTATGGGCAAGAGACCTGAACAGAAGCTTCTCCAAAGAAGACAGGCACATGGTCTATAGACACATGAAAAAATGCTTGTCATCTTTAATCATCAGAGAAATGCAAACCAAACCACTTTGAGATATCACCTAACTCCAGTAAGAGTAGCTCACATAACAAAATCCCCAAACTATAGATGTTGGCATGGATGTGGAGAAAAGGGAACACTTCTCCACTGCTGGTGGGAAACTGATACATTGTTTTTGGAAAGAAGTTTGGAGAACACTCAGGGATCTAAAAATTGATTTGCCATTGGATCCTGCAATTCCTTTACTAGGAGTAGAACCAAAAGATCAAAAGTCTCTTTGCAAAAAAGATATTAGCACCATATTATTCATTGCAGCTCA
>CAUYQV010121729.1:0-38608 GCA_963574575.1 Galagoides demidoff
TGATTTTTTTTTTTTCTGAGATGGAGCCTCAAGCTATCCCCCTGGGTAGAGTGCCATGGCATCACAGCTCATAGCAACCTCCAACTCCTGGGCTCAAGCGAGTCTCCTACCTCCACCTCCCAAGTAGCTGGGACCACAGGCGCCTGCCACAACGCCTGGCCATTTTTTGGTTGCAGCCATCATTGTTGTTTGGCGGGCCCGGGCTGGGGATTTGAACCCACCACCTTAGGTGTATGTGGCTAGAGCCTTAGCCAATTGAGCCACAGGCGCCGAGCCACCAATGGTGGTGATTATAAGGTACAGCAACTGCTAATGTGGATTTGACTCTGTAGCCACTGTCGTTACCCACTGTCCCTTAGTGTATCTCACATTCTCAGTGTCTGAGTTCCTTTATAACTGGACATCACTGTATAACTCTCTCCATAGCATTTCCAGTGATGTCTCACTGTAGGGTTTCTGTAGACCTGAAGGGTGATAATTATTACTGAACCCACATAAGAATCAGTTTTAAAGTTTCTTCAAAATCGAGAATTCCAAAGATTTGAAAAGGCCTGAGGTTTGTATTACTCTACATCGGTCTAACAATGGCACAGCGTTTGAGAACTGTTCCCCCAGGAGACAGATTTTGTTTAGAGAAGTGACTGCCCATAACAGCTCATAGTTCCATTCCCGTAACTAGCTCCTTAAGCAACACTTTCGCAGTTTCTTGAGCCCACCAAATTCACTTCCCTTCAAGGCCCAGGCACTTCCTTTATCCTTTTCTTGAAGTATCTCTACCTTTCATTGTCATATTTCTGCCTTCTGTGCAGTATTAAAGCCTCAATTAATTCCAAGGATCCTTTCTCTCTCCAAGGATCCATCATCTCCTATAATGCCTGCTCTGACTAGCCCTTAAAAGTAATAACTCCTTTCCCTAGTCATCCTCTCTTTGTGCTGTATTAATTCTTTGTATCAGGCACCACTAACTGAAGTTATCTTGTTTATACATCCTTTTCCTGGCTTAGTGTCCATGTCCCATCACTGTACTTTTCCCACAGTGAAAGCACAGACCCTGGTCCATCTTTGTCATGGTAGTACAACCAACGCTCAAAAAGTGGCTGACATAAAATAGAAAATATAGTATATTAAAGCATATGGAAAGTAAATAATGTGAGTTTCACATTTCTTGATAGCTAATTAGAAAAAGATCTCAGCATAACAAATGATAGTGACAATGATTCTAGAATACCTCTCAGCTTCCTTTTGTTAAACCACTGAGTGAGAGCAAACTTCTCAATTCACTCACACATTCATAAGGAATAACAATCACCACAACCAAGAGTCTGAAATGAAATACACAAATACTTTTTTAAAAAAAAATCCGAATTTGTTTTTACAGCTCACACCTTCTCTATATTTATACATGTGTTAAAACTGCATCCAAGATCCAGAACTGGGAATAGTAAAATTGTGTATAACAGATGTACCTATTAAACTTTATTAAAAACCCTGAGTAGTGTCAGCAATAAAGTGCTCTAAAAAAAAAAAAATGCACAAACAAGACATTCATCCGAAGGACATTCCAAGTGTTTGAAACATTTTATTTTCATACAGGTTGTGACGCGGGTCTGGAAATAATTCACTTCCCAGAGAGTAATTACTTAAAGAAAGAAATCACTTTCTAAGGTCTACCTAAGAAAATAAATAAGATTTCTCCAGTTCTTCTACATTTTAAATTAAATTCAGAATGTTTATAGGGCTCCTGCTAAGGTGATTGACTTTCCTTCCATGCGGAGTCCACTATGCATTTGCTATAAAGTTTGTGCCTCATATCCAGTCCCATCCAGCCCCTGTAAAAAGTGGTCGAGTGAAGCTCATTAAACAAACAACAAAATCTAGAACAGTACAAACTTTAGCTATAGCTATAATACAGTCTCCAAACGCCATGGAAAAATAAATTTATTGTGTTGTTTAGTGTAACTTTTGTTACAGAAGTGCACATAATGTACTCTTCTTTCAGAGTCTCATGGCATGAAAATTAGCTTCTAAAACATGGACATATTGAAAGTAAAATTAAAGTCCATGGTAGCCAAGAGAAGATTCACCCACTAGTATTAGAAAAAAGGAATTTATATTCATTGGATAGTTATTACCTATTAGTCATTTCATAAGAAAGGCTACATGTGTTATTTCTATATATTGTGCTATGGTTTAGATGTAATTTGTCCCAGCAAAATTCATGTTGAAATTAGATGTTAAATGTCACTGTGTTGGGGGGGAGGGGGTGATGTGCAGTGTTTGAGTCATGGGGCAGATCCCTCCTGCATAGACTAATGACCTCCCACCAAGGTGACCGAATTCTTCCTCTTGCAGGAATGGATTAGGTCCTGAGACATGAGGCTGTTAAAGAGTCTGATTCCTTGGTTCCCTCTTGCCACACCTGCCTACTCTACACATACCTGCTCCCTTTCTGCTGTGAGTGGAAGCAACATGAGGCCATCACTAAATTCAGCTGCCCCAATGTGGACTTCTCAGCCTCTAGAATTGTAAGCCAAATAAACCTCTTGTCTTTATGAATTACCCAGCCTCAGTATTCCATGATAGCTGGATTAATACGGAATATTGATACTGAGGAATGGATGCTGCTGTACAGATAATCAGAAAATGTAGAATCAGCTTGGAACTAGGTAATAAACCGTGACTGGGAAAATTGGGAGGAGCAGACTAAAAAAACATTGTATTGCTATAAAGAGATTATAAGGGTGAGGGCTCAGAAGAAAATAAAAAGGCGAGGGAAAGTTTGGAACATCTTACAGACTGGTTATGTGTTTATGAAAGAAACGCTGATAGAAATAGAAACAGTAGAGGTCATGCTGATGTGGTCGCAAATAGGAATAAATAATATCTCATTGAAAAATTACGGTGGGAAACCCATCTTTGTTATACCACTGCAAAGAATGTGGCTTCATTTGTGTCCAGGCTGCAGGGCTTTGCAGAGGGCTGAATTTAAGAGTGATGAATATTTGGCAGAAGAAATTTCAAAACAGCAAAGCATTCAGGAAGCTGCATGGTTACTTTTAATAGCATGTAGTAATATTTGGGAGCAAACGCATGACCTGAGGCAAAATCTATAATTAAAAGGGAAGCAGAGCATAAGGATTTAGAAAACTCACAGCCTAGCCATGTGGCAGAGAATAAAAGAGCATTTTCAGGAGGGGAATCCAAGGATGCTGCTAAGATGAGCAATCCCTTTGCTAAAGAGTTTAGCGCTGATAACCATTTTCTGATTATCTGTATAGGTGCTAATCTTCAAAATAATGGGAAAGGGGCCTTGAATGCATTTCAGAAATCTTCCAGGTCACACCTCCCATCACAGACCCAGAAGCCTAGAAGGACATAAGTTTCAGTGCACAGGCACTACTGCCTGCATTCCGGTCACTGTAGCTGAAGCAAACGTGCCTTAAGAGACCCAGACATCTGTCCAAGAATTGCATTAATGTACATAGTTACCATTCAATTAAAAAAAAAAAGAGAGACCCAGACATGACTTGGGCTGTCTTTGCTCTAGATAGGCAAGTAGTAAGCCTCTTTGGCTTTCACATGGTGTTAAGTCTGCAGGCAACTAGAATAACAAAGGCTTGGTGGCTTCTTGATTTTCAAGAATATATGAAGGCGTCTGGGAATCCACTGATAAGGCTGCTGCGGGAACAGAGCCACTGGGGAAAATCTTATTAGGCCAATACTGAGTGAAAATACAGGAACAAAGCTGCAGAGAGGCCCCATCAGGGCAATGCCCAGTGGAGTCACAGGTACAGGGCCACTTGCAGTCCCTAAGAATTGTGGAGCCACCAGGAAAAGCTGCAGCACCTCTGAGGGTAGACACAGGGACCCTGTATAACAAAGACTTAGGACTGGGGCTGCCGAAGGCCCCAGGAGCCCATCCCTCCCACCAGTATACCCTGGAGGCAGCTCATACAGAAAAAGACTCTGCCCGGGCTCTAAGATATACTGTCCTAATGGATTGTCATTTGCCTGGGGCTTCTTGCCCCCTTCCTTAGGCCGGTTTCTTCCTCTTAAAATGGAAATGTTCACCCAGTGCTCATTACAATAATTGTATTTTGTAAGTAAATAATTAGTTTTTGATTTTACATGCTCACACCTAGATTTCATATTTTGTTTTTGTTGTTGTTGTTGTTTGGGATTCATTGAAGGTACAAAGAATTAAGTTACACTAACTGCATTTGTTAGGTAAAGTCCTTCTTATAATTGTGTCCCACCCCCAAGAGGTATGCCACAGACCATGACCCCATCTCTATCCTCCCTTCCCTCTCCCCACTCACTCATTCCCCTAGACCCCCCACTTGTATTAGATCACCTACTGCCTTCATATTTGAATTGAGTACATTAGATTCTTGCTTCTCCAGTCCTGTGATGCTTTACTAAGAAGAATGTGTTCCAACTCTACCCAGATTAATACAAAAGATGTAAAGTCTCCACCATCTTTTTTAATGGCTGAAAAGTATTCCATGGTATATATATAAACCGCTTGTTAATCCATTCCTGGATTGGTGGGCATTTAGATTGCTTCCACATTTTGGCAATTGTAAATTGAGCTGCAATAAATAGTTTAGTGCAAATGTCCTTATGATAAAAGGATTTTTTTTCCTTCTGGGTAGATGCCTAGTAATGGGATTATACAATCAAATCAGAAGTCTAATTTGAGTTCTTTGAGGATTCTCCATATGCCCTTCCAAAAAGGTTGTATTAGTTTGTAGTCCCACCAGCAATGTATAAGTGTGCCCTTCTCTCCACATCCATGCCAGTATCTGCAGCTTTGAGACTCTGTGATAAGGGCTATTCTCACTGGAGTTAGGTGATATCTCAGTCTTGTTTTGATTTGCATTTCTCTGATGCTCAGGGACTGATCTCTCTGATGAGCATTTTTTCAAATGTTTGTTAGCCATTCGTTTATCTTCATCAGAGAAGGTTCCGTTCATATCTCTTGACAGAAGGTTCTGTTCATATCTCAGTGGTAGATGGGATTGTTTACTCTTTTTTTGTTGATTACTTTGAGTTCTCTGTAAATTCTAGTTATCAGCCCTTTGTCAGATTTATACCCTGCAAATATCTTTTCCTATTCTTTTTTTTTTGGGGGGGGGGAGTGGTATTAAACATTTTACTTGAAGATTTTTTTTTATTGGTTATCAGGTTTTTTCATTAAATCATAGCTGTGTACATTAATGCAGTCATGGAGTACAGTCTGCTTGTTTTATTATACAATTTGAAATATTTTCATTAAACTGGTTAACATAGCCTTCATGTCATTTTCTTAGTTATTGTGTTAAGACATTTATATTCTACATTTAGAAAGATTCACATGTACCCTGGTAAGATGAACCATAGGCATGGTCCCACCAATCACCCTCCCTCCACCCATTCTCCCCGCTTCCCTCCCCTTCCCTCTCCCCTTTCCCCATATTTTTAGGCTATAATTGGGTTAGGGCTGAGTACATTGGATACTTTTTCTTCCATTCTTGAGATACTTTGCTAAGAAGATGTTCCAGCTCCATCCATGTAACATGAAGGAGGTAAAGTCTCCATCTTTCTTTAAGGTTGCATAATATTCCATGGTGTACATATACCACAATTTATTAATCCATTTATGGGTTGATGGGCACTTAGGCTTTTTCCATGACCTAGCAATTATGAATTGGGTTGCAATAAACATTCCGGTACAAATATCTTTGTTGTAGTGTGATTTTTGGTCTTCTGGATATATACCTAGTAGAGGAATTGTAGGATCAAATGGCAGGTTTATTTTTAGTTCTCTAAGTGTTCTCCAGACACTTTATTTGTTGTATCCTTCACTGTGCAAAACATTTCAGCATAACAAAGTCCCACTTGTTAACTTTTTTTTTTAATTGTTGGAGATTCATTGAGGGTACACAGAACCAGCTTACATTCATTGCTCTTGTTAGATGAGAACCTTCTTATATTTGTGTCCTACCCCCAAAAGGTGTACTATGCTCCTTGATCCCCCACCCTCTCCCTCCTTCTCTTTCTCAGCTCTCCCTGCCCCCTATCCTCACTAGGACCTTAACTGTCCTCATAGCAGAATTGAGTATATAGGATTCTTATTTCTCTCTTCTTATCATGCTTTACTAAGAATAATGTGTTCTGAGGGCAGTGCCTGTGGCTTAAAGGAGTAGGGCGCCAGCCCCATAAGCCAGAGGTAGCAGGTTTAAGCCCAGCCCTGGGCAAAAAACTGCAAAACAAAAAAAAAGAATAATGTATTCCACATCCATCTAGGTTAATACAAAGGATGTAAAGTCTCCATATTTTTGTGGCTGAATAGTATTCCATGGTATACATATACTACAGCTTGTGTCCATTCCTGGGTTCGTGGGCGTTTAGGCTTTTCCCACATTTTGGCAATTGTAAATTAAGCTTCAATAAACAGTCTAGTGCAAATTTCTTCTGGGTAGATGCATAGAAATGGGATTACAGAATCAAATGGGAGGTCTAGCTTGAGTTCTTTGAGGATTCTCCATTCTTCTTTCCAAAAAGGTTGTATTAGTTTGCAGTCCCACCAGCAGTGTAAAATTTAAAAGTGTTCCCTTCTTTCCATAACCATGCCACCATCTGCAATTGTGAGACTTTGTGATGTGGGCCATTCTCACAGAGGTTAGGTGATATCTCAGGGTGGTTTTTATTTGCATTTTTCTAATAATTAGGGATGATGAGCATTTTCTCATATGTTTGTGAGCCATTAATCTGTCTTCTTTAGGGTAGGTTCTATTCATCTCTCTTGCCCAGTAATCTAAGGGATTGTTGGCTGATTTTATGTTATTAATTTGAGTTCTCTGTGGATCCTAGTTATCAAGCTTTTGTCTGAATTAAAATATGGAAATATCCTTCCTCAACATGTAGGTTGTTTGTGTGCTTTGGTTGTTGTCGCCTTAGCTGTACAGAAGCTTCTCAGTTTCATTAAGTACCATTTGTTTATTTCTGTTGTTGTTGCAACTGTCACAGAAGTCTTCCTCATAAAGTCCTTCCCCAGGCCAATAGCTTCCAGGGTTTTCTCCACACTATCTTTGAGGATTTTAATTGTTTCATGCCTTAGATTAAGATCTTTTATCCATCTTGAATCTTGTGAGTGGACAAAGTTACAGATCCAGTTTCAGTCTTTTACATGTGGATATTCAGTTCTCCCAGCACCGTTTATTAAATAGAGATTCTTTCCCCTAGTCTATGTTCTTGCTTGGTTTATCAAAAATTAGGTGGCTATAAACTGTTTCAGCTCCAGGTTGGCTTTCTATTTGGTTCCAAATGTCTATGCCTCTATTTTTGTGGCAATGCCATGCTGTTTGGATCATTATGGCCTTGTAGTACAGCCTAAAGTCCGATAGGCTGATGCCCCCAGCTTTGTTTTATTACTAAAAATTGTCTTGGGTATGCAGGGTTTTTTTTTTTTTGGTTCCATACAAAACAAAGAATTATTTTTTCCAAGTCTTGAAAGTATGATATTGATATTTTAATAGGGATAGCATTGAGTCTGTAGATTGCTTTGGGAAGTATAGACATTTTAACAATGTTGATTCTCACAGCTAATATTATACTGAATGGAGTAAAATTGAAAGCTTTTCCACTCTGGACTGGAACAAGACGAAGGTGTCCTCTATTGCCACTACTCAACATACGGCTGAAAGTTCTCGCCAATATTATCAGGCAAGAGAAGAAAATTAAAGGCATCCAAATGGGGGAAGAGGAAGTGAAATTCTCCCTCTTTGCTGATGATTTAATTTTATACTTAGAGAAACCAAAAGATTCAACCACAAGACTCTTGGAAGTGATAAAAAAAAATACAGTAAAAAATATAGTAATGTCTCAACATTTTTTTAATGATCAGAAACATTAAATGACTAGAATCCAGATCATACATCTACACCAAAACTTTCATGTGAGCACAAATGCTTTCTAATAGCTTTGTAGTTTGCAAGAATTTCAAGAAGCTCTTACAAAAAGAACAAGTGTTCAGAACATGTTATAGGATAAAAAGGTAAGGTCAAAGTTTTGTAAAGGCCACAGAAGAAACATTATCATTGTACTTTGGCATTTTACTGGCTAACGCATGAACTAAAATCTCCATTTTACTTACTAGGTGCTTAATATGTTACATTGAGCAAGTCGTTTGGCCTTTCTAAGTCTCAATATTTTTAAAATCTATTTGTAAAAATATATCAAAATTGTATCAGAGTATTAAATAAGATAATACACATACATTGTTCATGGATTCAATCTGACTGGCACAATAACAGAGATATAGACCTATGGTTCAGAAATGGGAGCCCAGAGATGAAATCATCCTTATACTCACATCTGATCTTTGATAAAACATATAAAAACACACCTTGGTGGAAAGAATCCCAATTTAATAAATGGTGCTGAGAAAACTCGACAGCTGCATTTAAAAGACTGAACCAAAATTCACATCTCTCATCACTCACAAAAAAATAATTCATAGTGGATAAAGACTTAAACCTAAGGCTTAAAGTTACAAGAATTCTTAAAAAAAAAAAAAAAAAGGATTGGAAAAACTCCTTTCAACCTGGGAAAGGAATGTATGAAGAAGATCCCAATAGCAATCATATTATAACAAAAAAAAAAAAAAAATAGGTTCTGATTAAATTAAAAATTTTCTGCATAGTCAAGAAAACAATCAATAGAGTAATGGTAAAACATATTTTCATGCTATAAATCCAATAAAGAACTGATAACTGGAATCTACAAAGAACTCAAGAAAATCATCAAGAAAAAAACAACCCCATTAAAAAGTGCACCAAAGACATGAACAGAAACTTCTCAAAGAAAGATAATCCAATGGTCAACAAACATGTGAAAAAATGCTCAACATCTCTAATCATCAGGGAAATGCAAATCAAAATCCAATGAAATACTACCTAACTTAAGTGAGAATGGCTCATATCAGAAAGTCCCAAAACCAAAGATGCTGGTATGGATATGGAGAGAAAAGATCCCTCATTCACTCTTGGTGGAACTGCAAACTACTATAACCTCTGTGGAAAGTTCTGTGGAGATAACTTAAAGTAGACTTTCCTTTTGATCCAGGTTTCTCACTGTTAAGTGTTTACCCAAAGGAGAAAAAGATGTTTTATTGAAAAGACATTTGTACTCGAATCTTTCTAGCAGCACAATTCACAATTGCAAAGATATGAAACAACCCAAGTGCCCATCAATGCATGAATGGATTAATAAAATGTGAATGTGTACACTGTAGAGTAATACTTAGCCATAGAAAATAGTGATTCAGTATCTTTTGTAACAACCTAGATGAACCTGGAGACCATTCTCCTAAGTATTTATTACAAGAATGAAAAACATCACTCTAAAACTAGTCAATCTACACTTATGAACATATATGGAAGTAAAACTCAATAAGGGGCAAGGAGAGAAGGGGGATAGGCAAACTCACACCTAGTGGGTACAATGCATGTATTCTGAGTGTTAAGAGCATACTTATCTACTTCAAATGTACAAATGCAACCTATGTAACCAAAATGTGTGAACCTCCGTAATATTCTGAAATGAAAAACTACATTTAAAAAACAAGAGAGAGAGAAAGGGGCTAAGAAAAGTAGCTTTGAAGAGAGACATAGAATTTAGGAGTCCATTAATACAGATGCATGGATATAGGAAAGACAATTGACCATACCTGCTCCAACAATTAGAGTACTTACTACAGTGCCTGGCACATTAGTAAGTACTAAAGAATATGAGATATTCTTATTATCATTAATAGCAAAACCAGGGCTGTAAGAAAAATCATATTGTAACAAAAACAACAAAAGAAATAGGCTCTGATTAAATTAAAAAGTTTCTGCATAGCCAAACTACACAGAAGTTTGCCTATCATGTCCTATGGTCTGCCTACCATGTCCTAGCACTGGGATAGAGAGTTCAATGCCTGTATGTTGTCATTCAATTATTACTGCAGCCCTATGAGATAATTTAGTTTTGTATGTCAATAACGTCTTGACATAAAGAACATCAAGGCTTGCAGAAAAATGAAAGATCTTGCCCAAAGTCCCACACTTACAGAATGACAGAGCTGAGATTAAAATTTGAGTCTCTTTAATTTTAGAGACCCACTTTATCATCTTCTGCCCATTCTACCTCTCTATAACACATTTTCTTTTTTTTTCCCCTCGGCCAGCTGAAAGACACCATGGACTCTGAACAGTTCTTGATGTGATCTTTTTGGACTTGACTCAGTTGTATTGGTTTTCTAGAGCCTAGGCCATTCCAAGCTGGGAGGTGTGAGTATGAGTTGTGCTGTCAGAAAGGTACTTAGGAGTAAAGTGAGATTGAAAACAAAGGCAGCAGATCCAAAGGAACATTCCTAACAGACGTATGACTCATTTGGAACCTGCTGCAAGCACCCGCGGCCTCCGCCTGCTCGGTACCTTAGAACTGAACAATGCACTCCCACACCTCAACCCTGAGATATGCAGTCTTCTTACTGCCAATTGATCAATAGGACCAAATATACCCCACAAATGACTCATGGGGCGTCTTGCCAGCACGTGTATATGCCACAGATCTCTGAGTGCTTCTGGGTTTCTGGAAGACTTTCACAAGGTAAGATTTCTCACTTCCTTTTTAGATAGGATGCATCCTTGGCTGCACATCTCTAAGCACTCCCTTAGAAGGTTTGCAACATTGAACAGGAGAGAAGTGTGCTCAAATACTGTCATAATTTATTCCTATTACATAAAAGAGGTGTCAGATCAAGTTAAGTCAGTATTCCCCACCACCACCATTTGCAAAGTACCTGAATAATGTTAACGATGACACCTGATTTGAAGGATATAATAATATGGAGAAATGAGAGAATATTCCCCATTAGCCTACAGATATGGTTAAACATAAAACGTCATTATTTGAGTAGATTGGGAATAAAATAGTTGAACAGATATAACAAACCAGATGTGAATAGATGTGAGTAAGATTTTTTAAACAGGTTTCTGCCTTTGCAGTTGGTGGGAAACTGAAATAGATGATAATCTCAGAAGAAATTTCACTAATATTAGCAATAATAACCCCTACACTTGGGGTGGCTAAATGTTGATATTCTTCTAGAAAAGCAGGTGCCTCCTCAAAATGGCTAAATTAACAGGGAGCATTTATTATATCTATTATTTACTTTAAAACAACTTATCTTACAGGGTTTGGAAAAGAGTGGTGAACTAAATAGGGTAGGTATCTGTCGTCATGTGCTATAGTCTAGTAAGGGAATCTGATAATAAAAAATTAAAGTGGCTCGGCACCTGTGGCTCAATAGGCTAAGGCGCCAGCCACGTACACCTAAGGTGGCGGGTTCGTATCCCCAGCCCGGGCCCGCCAAACAACAATGATGGCTGCAACCAAAAAATGGCCAGGTGTTGTGGCGGGCACCTGTGGTCCCAGCTACTTGGGAGGCGGAAGCAGGAGACACGCTTGAGCCCAGGAGTTGGAGGTTGCTATGAGCTGTGATGCCATGGCACTCTACCCAGGGGGATAGCTTGAGGTTCCGTCTCAAAAAAAAAAAAAAAAAATTAAAGTAAAAACTCAAATAGTGAAAACCTTATATCATGGTAGGTGCTGTGACTAAAATAAAACAGAGTCCCTTGTGGCAAAGAACATGGCATCAGGAGCTTTTAAGGAAAGGTATCACTAGTAGGTGACATTCAAGTTTAGACGAGAGTGACAGCAGAGGCTATCTGTGTTAAGCCTTGACAAGAGTGTCCAGGAACCCAAAAACACAAATGTGGAGCCCAGAACAAGAAAATGAAAAGTCATCTCTCAAGGCCAACCGTGCCTATCTCTGCTTTTCTCTGCATGCATTCTTAACTCTTCTGTCTATAAACCAGCTATATAAGAACTTCTTGATAGAAGTTCATGTAGAGTATTGATCAGAGTCACTATTTCACAAAAATTCAAATTTCAGAAAGTATATTTTTTACTCCAACTTGAACCAGCTAACCAGGTTAGGTTCAATCATCTGTGACCAACTGAGCAGATTATCCATCTCTGCTCTTCATAAAACAAGGTAAGAGGAGGTCAATGCTGGCTCTCTAAAAAGGGGCTGCTTAGTAAAGTGGATTTACTGAGAACATTCTGTTGTTCAATTCTCTGACGGTTTATTTTGTTATCCACATATCCACTCATTACCCAAGTTACATGATTAAGCAGCACAATTCACAATTTTAAAAACATGGAAACAACATTGATGTATGCATTAATTTACCAGTACATGAGTGAATTAATAAAATGTGGTATATGCTTACCATACAGTATTATTTTGCAGTTGGGTGTGGTACAGGGGGAGGTGCTACCTTTCCTAAGACAGCAGCCTCACTCCCTGCTCTAGTCACCCCTCTTCCAGCTCCCACCTCCCAGGACTGGTATCCAGAGTAGGCTGTAGATCTGTCCATCGCATGCTCACAGCATGTGAGTGATATCCATGAGAGTGGATACACCAACACATGTGAGGTGTCAGCCTGGAGGAATGGCCACACCTTGGCCCTGTGATATGAGATTTGTGGGGCATAGGCTTGAGCAGTCTTAGACTATCCTGTGCTTTCACTTCATTTTTCTTCACAGGCGGGCAGATCTATATTGCCTCGCTTTAAGTTGGGAAAGCTGTTCACCTCTACCCCCCCCTTTTTTTTTAATGCAAGGACTCAGCCATTTTAATCTCCTCCCTCTTGACTTCCTATTTCTTTTTAGAGATGGAGTTTTGCTATGTTGCCCAGGCTGGAGTGCAGTGTCTATGCACAGTTACAATCATTGCATGCTGCAGTTGTAAATTCACGAGTATTAAATTCATAGAGTATTATTCAGTCATAAAGAAAAAGGGTGATCTAGTAACTTTTGTGACAACCTGGATGAAACTAGAGATGATTCTTTTCAGGGAAACTTCATAGGAAGAGAGAAACAAATACACATACTCAATACCAGGTTTGAACTGATGGATCAACATTTAAGTGTAAATATGGAAATAATCTCAATTGAGCTTACAGCAGTGGTTCTCAACCTGTAGGTCCTTTGTAACAATGAAAATACAGAGCTGCATTAGGAAGGTTGAGAACCACTGACTTAGAGAGAGAGAGGAGGAAAGGGAGGAATTCACACCTATTGGGGAAGATGCTCCCTGGGGGTGGGGGAAAACTTACAACCTTGACTCAGTTTGTGCAAAAGATGAAGTATGAAAACAAAAAACATTAACCCCCCCAATATTCTGAAATTAAAATACAAAAGCTTACTTTGATCAGTCATTCAAATTAAAATGAGATTACATTAGTCTGGTAATTTTTCTCATTAAAAAAATAGCAATAATAACAAACAAATGAAAAGTAGATGATTTCTTTCTTTCAAAAAAAAAAAAAGAGTCCACTATTTCCCTGTTACTTTTTTTTTCTTTTTCTTTTCTTTCTTTCTTTCTTTCTTTCTTTCTTTCTTTTTTTTAGCATCTCACTCTGTTGCCCAGGCTAGAATACTCTGATATCAATTTAGCTCACAGCAACCTCAAAGTACTGGGACCAAGCAATCCTCCTACCTCAGCTTTCCAAGTAGCTGGGACCAGCAGTGCAGGGAGTGGGGTGAGGACAGAAGTAATATAAAATTGGGATACAAATATGGAAGCATTGATTCTACTAGAAAAGATAAGTAAATGAATATTTACAACATAAAAATGAAAGTAACAGGAGCACAAAAATAGAGTATTTTAGCACAGAAAGAAAGATATATGCTTTTTTTCTATAAGCTATATACCGGTATTTGGTCTCATTTCTCAGACAGAAGGTGGAATTAAAGTCCCAAGCCATTGGTGGGAATTTGAATCTACCATTGCCTTCTCATGACAGCTTGCCAAGTTAATTTTCATCAGAAAAGTAAACATAACTGGTAAGGTAATGAGTTTCTCTTAAAGGAAAGTGTTGCAAGGGCAGGAATCTAAGTGTTGTTATCAATAATAAAAGTGTATAAAAACTCTTATGACTTGTAATTAAACCAGACTTTCCGATGGGTCAGTAAGCCTCTTCAGAAACCTGATTATCCTTGCCAGGACACTACTCTTCTGGTAAGAATGGAGCTGAGATTTTTTTATATATTAGGAGAGCTGTTCAGAAATTATCCAGCCATGTAATATGAAAAATGAAGACATATGTAGCTGGACACTTTCCAAGCATCGATCATATATTGGAACAGCATTTTATACTTCCTCACCAAATTCACAATGATCAAATTTGAATCTAAAATTAACAATCGCCTTAAGAGTTTTGGAATCAATACTTCATTGCTCTTGACCATGGAGATAAAGTTTTTGCCCAATTTCTAAGTGGAAAAATTATCTAAGCTAATATTTAAGAGCTTAAGATATTAGGAATTATTAGACACCTTATACAGATTTAATAGGATATTAACTGTAATTTTTTTTCTGTTCTTTCAAAGTTCTATAGAGGCCTCAACAGTTGAAAACCATACAATAGGCAGCAGGCTCATAATCAGAACATATCAAAGATGATGATAATGGACTTCTGATCCTGAGTTCATCAAACACTTTGACATTGAAGGCTTAAGGTATGGGTAGAGAAGAATATTTGGAAGAGACTCTCTACTGTACTGAATATAAACGTTCTCAATCACCAACCATCACTACCAACATTAGGAAGAGAAGGGTGCTTCTCCTCATCTAAAGCTAAATGAGAAGTTTTAGGAGAAACACTCAAGAGTTTGATATGGTTCAAGTGACTGGTAGTGGCAGACTAAGGGAAGTCAGATGATGTGGAAAAAATTATAACGTTGTAAGTGACCGGACAGGTCACTTTCACCACTCTATTGGCATTGGGAGAGGTCCCTATAAGAAGAAACCTTGAATACTCCAAAAAGGACACAATAAGGAGAAAACTCAGCTTTGGTTACCAAACACAGATACCAACAAAACAAGAGTATGCCTTCTAAATCCCTGTGGCCCAACCCACCAAAGCCTCACTCTCAAGTGTCCTCCAATGGTAGCAAATGAATAGGAAAAGAAAGAGAGAAGAGCTAACGGAATTTTTCCTTCCCTTTAGTGAATAACCCAAAGTTGGGATAAGTAAGAAACTTATAAGTAAGAGTTTTATTAGACTGGGCTTGACAGTTTTACTATCGAAGAACAACTTAAAGAGTTATGAGATATGCCTGAGATTTTATTCAGGAAAGTAGTATCATGTGTCCACAAATTCTTTGATGCTCCTTTTTTCAAGTGGTAGAGTTTAATTTTCCTCTTCTTGAGATGAAAGGAGACTCAGTGACTCCTTTCTAAGGAATGGAATATGACAATGGATTTTTGACCCCAAAGTATTCATCAAATGCTTTGATGTTGAAGGCTTAAGGTGTGGGTAGAGAAGAATATTTAGAAGAGACTTTCCACTGCACTGAATATAAATGTTCTCAATCGCCAAACATCACTACCAATGTTAAGAAGAGAAAGGTTCTTCTCATCTAAAGCTAAATGAGAAGTTTTAGGAGAAACACTCAAGAGTTTGATGTGGTTCAAACTCTTGCCCAGACTGCAGTGCAGTGACATGCTCATAGCTGACTATAACATTGAACTCCTAGGCTTAAGTGATCCTTCCACTTCAGCCTTCCAAGTAGCTGGGACTACAATCCTACACTATCCCACCTATGAATTTTTAAAAATGTTTTGTAAGTCAAGGATTCTTCATATAGAGACTTCTTTCAATGCTGATAGAGTGGTGAAAGTGACCTGTTTGGTCACTTATAACTTTATAATTCTTTCCTGAACATCTAACTTATTTTAGTCTGCCACTACCAGCCACTTGAACCACATAATACTCCTGAGTATTTATCTTAACTTCTCATTTAGCTTTTTTTTTGTTTGTTTGGGATTCATTGAGGGTGGGTACAACGAATTAGGTTACACTGATTACAACTGTTAAGTAAAGTCCCTCTTATAATTGTGTCCTGCCCTCAAGAGGTGTACCAAACACTGACCCACATCGTACTCCCTCCTCCCCTCTCCCTGCTCCCTCATTCTCCTACACCCCCCACCTTGTATTAGCTCCTCTACTGCCTTCAAATTAGAATAGAGTACATTGGATTCTTGTTTCTCCATTCTTGTGATGCTTTACTAAGAAAAATGTGTTCCACCACTATCCAGGTTAACACAAAAGATGTAAAATCTCCATCATTTTAATGACTGAATAGTACTTCATAGTATATATATACCACATCCTGTTAATCTATTTCTAGGTAAGTATTTAAGTTGTTTCCACATATTGGCAATTGTAAATTGATATGCGTTAAACACTCTAGTGCAAATGTCCTCATAAAAAAAGGATTCTTTTTTCTTCTGGGTAGATAGATGTCTAGTAATGGGATTGCAGGATCAAATGGAGGTCTAATTTGAGTTCTTAGAGGATTCTCCATACTTCCTTCTAGAAAGGTCGTATTATTTTGTAGTCCCACCAGCTGTGTAAAAGTGTTCCCCTCTCTTCACATCCATGCCAGCATCTGCAACTTTGAAACTTTTGTGATACGAGCCATTCTCACTGGTGTTAGATGATATTTCAGGGCGGTTTTGATTTGTATTTCTCTGATGACTAGGAATGAAGAGCATTTGTTCACGTGATTGATAGCCATTAGTCTGTCTTCCACAGAGAAGGTTCTATTCACATCCCCTACCCGGTGAGATGTGGGATTGTTGGGTCTTTTTTGGTAATTAATTTGAGTTCTCTGTAGATTCTAGATATCAAGCTTGTGTCTGATTCATATTATGCAAATACTATTTCTCATTATGAAGGTTGTCTATTTGCTTTGGTTATTGTTTCCTTATCTGTACAGAAGCTTTTCCATTTAATAAGTCCCATTTGTTTATTTTTTTGTTGTCACAATTGCCATGAAAATCTTCTTCATAAAGTCTTTCCCCAGGCTGATATCTCCCAGTGCTGTTCCCACATTTACTCTGAGAATTTTTATTGTTTGATTCCTTAGATTTAAATCTTTTATCCATCTTGAATCAATTTTTGTAAGTGGTGAGAGGCACAGGTCCAGTTTAAGTCTTTTACATGAGGTTATCCAGTTTTCCTGACATCATTTATTGAATAGAAATTATTTTCTCCAGTGTATGTTCTTGTTTGGTTTATCAAAGATCACGTGGCTGTAAGATGTTAGTTTCATATCATGGTTCTCTATTTTTGTGCCACTACCATGTTGTTTTGATCACTATGGCCTTTCAGTAAAGCCTAAAGTCTGGCAGGCTGATGCCTCAACTTTGTTGTTAAGAATTGCTTTGACTATAAGGTGTTTTTTTCTGGATCCATACAAAACAAAGAATCATTTTTTACAGATTGTGAAAGTATGATGATGGTATTTTAATGGGGATTGCATTGAATCTGTAGATCGCTTTGGGAAGTATAGACGTTTTGACAATGTTTATTCTTCCTAGCCATGAACATGGTATGTTCTTCCATTTGTTAATATCTTCTGCTATTTCTATTCTTAGGATTTTGTAATTTTCTTTGTAGAGGTCCTTTACTTCTTTTGGTAGGTATATTCCTATATGTTTCTTTTTTCTTTTTTTAAAGCTACTGTAAAGTGTATTGTGTCTTTGATTGGCTTCTCATCTTGGTTCTTATTGGCATACACAAAGGATACTGACTTGTAGATGTTGATTTTATATCTTGAGACATTACTGTATTTTTTTTATCACTTCCAGGAGTCTTTTTGAGTCTTTGGGGTTCCATAAGCGTAAGATCATATTGTCAGCAAAGAGTGAGAGTTTGACCTCCTTTGCCCCCATTTGGATGCCCTTTATATCTTTCTCTTGTATTATATTAGCTAGAACTTCCAATACTATGTTGAATAGTAGTAGTGATAGAGGACAACCTTGTCTGAGTCTAGTTCTAAGTGGAAAAGCTTTCAGTTTTACTCCATTCAGTATAACATTAGCTATGAGTTTCTTATAGATGGCTTCAATCAATTTAAGAAATGTGCCCCTTACACTTATATTCTTAAGTGTTCTAATTAGAAAAGGATGCTGAATTTTATCGAATGCTTTTTCTGCATTTATTGAGAGGATTATTTAGTCTTTGTTTTTGCTTCTGTTGATATGGTGAATTATGTAAATGTATTTGCAGGTGTAAAATCAACCTTGCATCCCTAGGATGAAACCTACTGGATCATCATAAGTTTTTTAATATGTAGTTGTAATCTATAGGCTAGTATTTTATTGAGAGTTTTTGCATCTATATTCATTATTGAAATTGGTCTGAAGTTCTCCTTTTTAGTTGTGTCTTTTCCTGGTTTTGGTATCAGGGTGATGTTTGCTTTGTAGAATGTGTTGGGAAGAATCATTCCTTCTCAATTTTTTGGACTAATTTCTGCAGCATGAGTATAAGCTCTTCTTTGAAGGTTTGATAGAATTCTGGTGTGAAGCCATCTTCACATTTTTTGGTTGGGGGAATTTTTATTGTTTCTTCAATCTTAGTTCTTGAAATAGGTCTATTCAAGAGATCTATTGTTTCCTGATTAAATTTAGGGAGAGGGTGTGATTGCAGATATTGATCAATTTCCTCCACATTATCAAATTTCTGGGCATAGAGTTTCTTGTAGTACTCAGAGAAACTTGTACAGCACTACAGTACAAGACTGAACTCCTGTATCTGAGATGAACTCTTGTGGTGCTCAGAAATGAACTCTGTGGCATCTGTTGTTATTATTGAGGTTATTAGAGATTTTACTTTTCTGTTTCTAGTTAATCTGGCCAAAGGATTGTCAATCTTTTTTTCAAAAGCCAACTCTTTTTGTTAATTTTCTGAATGATTCTTTTGTTTTCAATATTGTTAATCTCTGTTTTAATTTTGGTTATTTCCTTTCTTCTGCTGGGCTTGGGATTAGGCTGTTCTTTTTCAATTCTGTAAAATGGTTCCTAAGATTGTTGATGCACTCTCTTTCTGTTTTTTTGAATGTAGGCATATAATGTGATAACTTTTCCTCTTAAGACTGTTTTTGCTGTATCCCAGAGGTTTTGGTAACATGTCTTCATTATTGTTATGTTTGAGAAATTTAAGTATTTCCCCTTTCATCTCTTCCTGAACCCAACTATCATTCAGCATAAGGTTGTTTAATTTCCATGTTTTTGTGGAAGGATGAAAATTTCTGTTGAAGTTGAGTTCCACTTTATTGACTTGTGGTCTAAGAAGATACAAGGTATAATTTTTATTCTTTCAATTTTGCTGAGGTTTGATTTGTATTCCAGGATGTGGTCTATTTTGGAGTATGTACCATGGTCTGACAAGAAAAATGTATATTCTTTAGCATTGGGATGGTGTGTTCCTTATATGTCTATTAATCCCATTTGGTCTAGGGTCACATTTAAGTTCTTGGTATCTTTGTTTAATTTATGTTTAGAGGATCTGTCCAATTCTATCAGAGGGGTGATAAAGTCCTTGGCTATTATGGTGTTATGGGATATCATATTGTTCAGACCCATAAAGGTCTGTTTCATAAATATGGGATTATTTCAGTTAGGTGAACAAATATTTAATATTGAAATGTCTTCTTGTTAAATTTTTCTTTTGACTAGTATAAAGTGCCCATCTTTGTCTTTCCTAACTTTAGTTGGTTTAAATCCACTTGTATCTGAAAATGAGATTGCAACCCCCTCCTTTCTTCTGATTTCCACTTGCTTGAAATACTGTTTTGCATTCCTTAATACTGAGTCTTCCTTTGTCCTACAAGGCTACATGTGTCTCCTGGAGACAGCATGTGGATGTCTTGTCCTTTTTTATCCAATAAGTCAGCCTGTCCCTCTTCAGTGGTGAATTCAAATCATTAACATTTATTGAGAGAAGTGATAAGTGTGGTGGAGTTCTATTCATCCTACTTTGTGAAATTCCATCGTGCAGTTTTATCCTTTGAACCATTGTGGAAGCTAAAGTTTGACCTTTAGCTTCTGGGTGTTTACTTTGCTGGTGGTCCACTGCAATGATCAGTGTTGAGAAGAGGTCTAAGAATTTCCTGTAGAGCTAGTCTTGTGGTGAATTTCCTCAGTATTGGTATATCTGCAAAAGATTTGCTTTCTCCATCAATTTTGAAACTTAGTTTAGCAAAATACTGAATTCTGGGCTGAAAATTTTTTGTTTAAGAATGTTGAAGGTGGAGGACCATGCTCTTCTGGCTTGCAAAGTTTCAGTTGAAAAGTCTGCTGTCACACTAATGGCTCTGCCTCTGTAGATCAGTAGGCACTTACTCCTGGTTGTTTGTAGAATTTTTTCTTTCATCTTGACTTTGGACAGATTCATTACAATGTGTCTTGGAAAAGCTCTGGTTTAGTTGAGGTGACCTGGGGTTCAATATCCATCTCAAAGGAGTGTTTAGTTAAAGACACTGACCTCCCAAGTTGGTGTTTTTAGTAAAAGATGAGAACTTTTCATGTATGATAATCTCCATTCAGAAGAGACAATCTTCTTCACCCCTCAAGCATCCCTATTATTTGTATGTTTGAATCCCTCATGGAGTCTCATAGTTCTCTCTTCTTTTCTGCCTCTTTGACCTACTAGGTTAATGTGAAAACTTTATCCTCTAGCTCTGAGGTTGTTTTTTCTCCATGGTCTAACTAATTTTTGATACTTTTTACTACATCTTTACATTCTCTGATTGTCTCCTTCATTTCCTTAAACTCTGCCATATCCTTTCTATTGTCTACATATCTCTCACCTGACTTTTGGTTCTTCCTATTTCTCATTCATTCCTTTCATTGTCTTTATCATCCATATTTTAAAATCCCTTTCTCTCCAATCCATTAATTCTTTATAAGTGGAGTCTTCTGCAGTAGCTGCCTCATGATCCCTTGGGGTAGTTGCTCCTCATTTAGCTTTAGATGAGAAGAAGTACCCTTCTCTGATACATGTAGGATCTCTCCACATTGCCAAAGCTGTTCTTGAATTCCGGGTCTCAAGTGATCATCATACATAGGCCTCCCAGAGTGCTAGAATTACAGGTCTGAACCATGGAACCCATTCTACAATGAGTTTATAAATGGGAAATATTAAGCTGCTTTCCAGGTAATTTGGGAATGTCAATTCTAAATAAAAGTGAGTGCTCCCAGTTATAGGATAGAAGGTGGCTTAGCACCCATTAAAAAACAACTTAGACTGTTAAAAACAGTCTTTAGTATCAGATTAAGCTGGATTAGAATCTAGCCTTTATCATTATTAGAAGTATGACTTAGAGAAGTAACAACTATTATCTGCCTCATTTTGTTTACCTGTAAAACAGAGTAATAAGAGGAAAGAATCCTTGTGGTGGTGAGATGATTGATTTTAGATACTCTGTAGAAAAATTAGTCACAGATCAATGGGAAAGACCACCACCATTTCTTGCCACCTGTGTAATTATAAGAACAGAATCCCAACCATCTACTTGTCCTCTCTGTATTCTAAAAGTATAAAATTGTACTGAATTTAATACAATTCAGTATAAAAGTACTGAATATAGAAGAACCACTGGACATGTAACCTGAGCAGGGAGAATCCTGAAATGTCTATAGATGAGAGGGAGACAATCTGATAAAAGGAGAACCATTGTCGCTTAAAGCTGAATTGAACCCTAGAGCTTTGCCCAAAATTGAGAAAAAATATTTTACCTATGTCAAAAATGTGGAACAGTGTTGAATGAGATGATCAGAGGCTAAAGTCACCTACCCATACACACACCCCCCTCTTTGGACTTGGCACTAACAACAAAAGGTATGAAATTTGTACCATACTGAATGTTGGTAAGGAGTCAGAGAATAGATCACTTCTGAAAGGAGAAGTGGAAGGTCACAGTACAGAAAAGAAAAAGGAATACCACATGCAAAGGAGGCTAATAATACAAGAGGGTCAAGAATAGGAAAAGGTAATAGTCTTGTTTAAGTTAAAGCACCTCATAACACCTTAACCATTCTCTCCCAAATCACATACCATCAAACCTTGCCTGGTTTGAAAACATCACTCCAACCACTTCTTGTATTATTAATATAGACTTTTTCCAGAATTTAAAATGTTTTTGCCTCAGTAAAAGGTCAACAATTGTTAGAGGACCTGCTCACCAAGATGGAACAGGCTTGGAACTTCTTTGTAGACATTGAGACTCTGAGGAACCAAAGGATGTTTAGATTCCCTTAACCCAGACAGAAGTACAATAAGAATATTTCCTCAACTTCCTTCTCCCCTGTAGGTCACAAAAAGATAGAGCTTGCCATTAGAAATGCTTGCAAAGTGCTTAGCATTACATCTGGTATAGAGCTCAAATATATAAGATGGACAGTGAATCAAATCAGCAGAATTTCTTACTCAAAACTTTGGAATGAGATCATTAGCCAAGATGTCGAATGCTTGGCCTCTGCTTATTTGGAAGGCTGGCTTTGCACACATCACTTCTGGGGCATCAGAGAGGGTTCAAGAACCCCCTACAAGTCTCTACTTTAGTGTTTTATTCATGATAAAAGAAACTTTCCTCTGGAAAAGAAAGGTGAAAAAGACAGACTTATTATTTATTAGCAGACTTGTACAGTTTCATACATGTCAGAGTTGTCAACAGTGGTGTTATTGACACATTAGACTAAATAATTATTTGTTGTAAGGGGCTATCCTGTGCTTTGTGTGACATTTAGTGGCATACCTGGCCTCTACCTACGAGATACCAACAGTACTTCTTCCCTGTGTGACAACCAAAAATATTTCCAGAGATTGACAAATGTTCCCTGCCTATAAAATCTCTCTGAATTGAAAAGCACCATTTTCTTGTGGCAGAAAACCCATCTCAAACTGAGTCACAAGAGGAGCTTGCTGGTTTCTGTGCTCAAGAAGTTTAGGCATGGAACCCACCTCAAGAGGAACTTGGATGCAGAGGCTCAGAATCTCAGAATCACCTCTTAGATTCCATCCCTCTCCCTTTTCCAGGTTCTTTCAATATTAAATCCACTTTCATGCAGTCTATATAAGATTATTACCAAGGATTCTAAAATTGCATCTTTTACTTTGAAGATCACAAAGATCTTTTCTTCAATGGTCCATTTTTAATTCTGACCCTCATTGGGCTAATTGAATCTCAGGTCCATTCCTGAACTTATTGCAAGAGTTGTCTGAGAAATAGAGATAGAACTTGTCTGGGTTACGAACCCACTCCTAACTGGGCACAGGGTCAGTCTTACCCAAGCTCATGTGTTGAGAATAAGGGTGGGATGGCTTTCCCCCAAAAAATTTGGTTCTAGTATGAGAGAAAGGTGGGAGTGAGGAGTACAGGGTTGGATGCAAAAGTGTACATCGGCCTCTACAGGTAACCTGTCTCCAGGATGCATCAATGGGGCTTGCATTGCTTTCATGGTAAAAGGCAGGCAAGACTGGATGCTCAAGCTACACCCCCAGATGCCAGGCCCCCTTGTTAAGAAATATTAGTCACATAGCGTTGGAGAATCAATAACACTGAGGAATTGAGACAGTGCATAATTCATTCCCTTGGAAACTTTTCAAAATTTTTACCTAGCTTTTGCAGATGAGGATTTCTTTACCTACTATAAATTAGGGGGTAAAAAAGAAAGAAGAAAAAAAGACAGAGGGAGAAAACCTGAGCTGCCTGACAATTATCCTCTGTGTGCATCACTCACACTGCAATCACACCCACACCCTGTGCCAGCTCGCACCAGCAGCCATAGGCACGCACGCTCTCTGCACCCTCGGCCACCCTCTCACACACCTGCCCCCTCAGAGTCGGCCCACAGGGCTGACAATCACCCAGGCAACTCAGTGCCACCAAAGCCTTCTTCCCCCACACCCCATCATTTCCTAGGTGACCAAATCCCCAACATACAAGATGCTGCAGAAGGAGGAAGGAAGTGCCCCCACAGACACAAAGCAAATCCAGCTGCACAGAAAACGGGGTCTTGGGAGGTGGAGAAATGTTTCTAAGGCACTTTCCCAGAGGGCTGGCGGCAGGTGAGGAGCCTGCCTCTGGGGCTTCATTTCCCATCCCCTTTCCAAAGCACGAGAGGCCAGCAGCATTCACTATATTTCAGTCACAAGTTTGGGCCCCTATGCACGGGCCACGCTTTCTTGTGTGCCTGAGCTAAAAGACAAACTAAACACAGGCATTACTGAGAGAGATGAGCAGCGTATGAGGAGGAGGGGAGTGGAGATGGTGCCAGGAATCCAAAGAGCAGTCCTCCCCCAGGGAGCTGGGTGCCAGGCTCTGTGGGATGGGCAAGAGGCATAAATAGCATTCTCCTGGATCCCTGTGGGGCCAGCAGTGGGTGGGCAGCTGGAACCCTCTGTGACCCAGTTAGAAGAAAGCTTTCTGAGGGCTGGAGCTGGCCTCGTGTACAATGAATAGAATAATAATAGTGATATTATTTCCTGACTGTACAATGATAACAATATTTAATTTCTCCACTGGAGTAGTATTGTGAGGATCAAATTTAGTTAAATATACAGTTTCCATTGGGTAGTGCCTGGCTTAGAGTAAAAGCTCAGTAAATATTAGCCAATGACAATGAGAGGTGGCATGGCATTTAAAAAAGGAATACACATCTGCATTCAAAACCTGATTTTACCACTTAACTTGTCCAATCCAATACTGAGTATCTCTGAGCTTCAATTTCCTCAACTGTTATTTCATGAGGTTTCAATGAGGATACATTATTTAGTCTATGTGAAATCTCCTTAGCTCTACCTGATAAATAAAATGCAGAGGTAGCTAGTTGTGTTATTGTTGTTTATCAACACTGCCATCAACCGTTGTGCTCTTTCCCTGACAAACTTTTATTACACTCAGTGTCCTACTTTTCTTGATTCAACACTGTGTAGTATAAAGATCTGTAAGGACAGGAACTATGCCCATTTTACAGATTAAAAATTGGGGCCCAGACAGGCTCAATAACTTGTCTTTATCCCAACAGGAGGAGGCAGTTAAGAGACATGTTTCTTTTTTGGATTCTTAAAACAATGCTCATCACATTTCACCATGGCACCTCCAGAGCAGAATTGAAGCCACCAAGTGATCCATGACAACAGCAATGGCAGCTGCTGCTCATTAAATGTCTACCAGGCTACAGGTCCTGTTCCCGATGCTTCCCAGGCTAGAAAGAATGAACATAGACAGATCCTAAGAAATTCTGTCAGCCAACTCTGTGGGTCCCCAAAAATCTGTTTTAGGTATACGGCTCTCCAAATATCATTTCTCTGTAAACTGCATGCTTTCAGGCAAGACCAAGTCTCCATCTAATTCACAGATGCACCTTCCTTTGTGCTGTTTGGAAGAGTCAATTTCGGCATAGCCTTCCAGAGCTTTGCTCTTGCCTCCCCCACTCTCCTCCCAGTCTTAAAAAAGAAGCCTTCAACCTTCTATTCAGCTGGGTGAGTCATGGGGGAGGAGGCCAGCTTCCTCATCTCTCCCTCCAAATAAGGGCCCATTTTATTTTGACCTTCCCATTCCATTTACCAGGACATTAGCAGAATGCAGAGATCATCCTGGGAAGACCACAGCAGCAGGAATACCTGTTTCTATCCATGTATCATGCAGTTTGGAAACCCCTTCAAGGTCTAAAGTATCTCTCTCTCTCCCATGATAAGTAATATTTCACATGTTATGTAGATAGTCTACATCTACAGCTTCCAACCCCTGGGCCATGGGCGAGCACTGGTTCCTGGCCTATCAGGAATCAGGCTGCACAGCAAAAGGTAAGCTGTGGCCGAGGGAATGAAGTTTCATCTGTATTTACAGCCACTCCCCATCACTCACATCACCTTCTGAGCTTTGCCTCCTGTCAGATCCCCCCACCACCAAGTCCGTGGAAAATTGTCTTCCATGAAACCAGTCCCTGGTCCCCAAAAGTTTGATGATCCTACCATTCAAGAGTTCTTCATTCTTTTCAATAAGAATACTGCTGATTAAGTGGTCCCTTTGATATGAATGTGGGTGTCAAACTGTGGGTTTGTTTGATAAATGCCCAAACACATTAGCAATTTCTAAAGCAAAATATTTAAAAGAAAATTAAAATGGTTGTGAATCAACTTATTATACAGTTTAACTGTACAAGGCTAAAAAGAAAGACCTATTCTTAAAATGTCAGATTTGACAAGCTAAGAGAAATTCAGAGAAGGATTTCAAAAACACACAAATGATACTAAGGTCTAATGTTGCTCCTCTGACACAGATATATAAATTGAGTCCTATTTGTTAGAAGCTTTTATAGGGGGAAAGAGAGGTGGATGTAGATCCTTACACCAGAACCGAGCAGTGAAAGGTTGTTCGCTTAAATGCTGTGTTTCAAAAACTGGAGAAGTATAATAGTATTTTTTCTGAAGGGCATCCATTATTCCCCTACCTAGCTCAAAGTCTTTGACCAGAGTTTATAAATAAGAACCAACTCTGTCAGTGGTCAGAAAAGTAGAATTTTTAAAATAGTTTCAGAATCAACCCGTTATAATTTCTTCCATTTAATTCATACCTTGACCTGGAAATCTCCTCTAGCTGCAAATGAATCCCACATTCATTTGTGTGCTCTCTTGTTTATTTTCCTCATTGGGGGTTAATATTGATCATCTGGGGCTGTAATCCCCACCCTCCTGGGACGAACACCAGTCCATGGCCTGTTAGGAATGGGCCACAGCAGGGGGTGAGTAGCTGGCCAGACAACGAAGCTTCATCCTGCCTGCCCCATCGTTCACATCACTGCCTGAGCTCTGCCTCCTTTCAGAAAAAGCAACAACATTAGAGTGTTTATGAGCACAAACTCTACTGTAAACCGCAATGCAAGGGGTCTAGGTTGTGCATTCTTTGTAAGAATCTAATGCCTAATGATGAAAGAAAAATGCAATGCTCTTAAATCATCCTGACATCCTCACACACCCCACTCCCAGTCTGTGGAAAATTGTCTTCCATGAAACCAGTCCTTGATGCCAAAAATGTTGAAAGCTGCTGAGTTAGGAAATGCTTCTGGCCTCTTACAAGAAGGCAACATCTAGTCTGGCACATGGGGAGGCATGTGTGGCTCAAATTCTACCAAAAACTAGGACAACCACTTTTACTTTCTGGGATACACTTGTCTCATTGATTAAGAAAAGGTCATTGACTAGACTAGAAGCCGTCTCTGAAATGCTTATAGGAATAGATAAAGGGGAATTAGGCACAAAAGCTCATGGGACAAACTGAGAGTCCAAGCTCTGATTATTAGATATCATTACTGAGCTCTAACTGAGCAGCAGTTTCAATGACTAACTTTATTATCAACTTTGCATGGCCATTTATTTGATAAACATTTACAGGGTATCTACTGTTCCAGCCACTTCTCTAGGGATACAATAAAGGACAAGACCTGTCCTTTTGGAGTTTATAATCTGATAGAAGAGATAGACAACAAACAGGTAATTTTTTTTTCTTTTTTTTTTAGAGACAGAGTCTCACTTTATCCCCCTGGGTAGAGTGTTGTGGCATTACAGCTCACAGCAACCTCCAACTCCTGAACTTAGGTGATTCTCTTGCCTCAGCCTCCTGAGTAGCTGGGACTACAGGCGCCCACCACAATGCCTGGCTATTTTTTTGTTGTAGTTTGGCCTGGGCCAGGTTTGAACCTACCACCCTTGGTATATGGGGCTGGCGCCCTACCCACTGAGCCACAGGAGCCGCCCCAAACAGGTAAATTTTTTAAATATAATGTTATCTAGGAATAAGTTCTGTTACAACAATAATGTTCTCCATCACCAGCAGTTTCAAGGAAAACTATAGAAACAAACAAACAAACAAAATAAACCCATAGCCCAGGCAAGCTCAGCGTCTTCCTTCCAAATGGTATTATCTCCCATTCATGAGATATGATTAGAGCCCAGAATAGAGAAAAATGAACATGTTAAAAGTAGTTGATTCATGAGGAACTAAGGAAATGACATAATGACAAATCATATTAATAAACTGAAACTAAAATTGTGCTCAGTACACCAAAGGGAAAGGCTGAAGATGTTCTAGAGAAGATACCAGTATAGTATTCAGCCCTGCACCAAACCAGGATCCTCAAGGGTAAGAAAATGGCCCCCCAGTGCATCTTACCAGCAGGCTCTATGCAAGAAGCAAATACATACACCTCCCACAGAAGCACATCCCCAATTAATATTCTCAGCCTTTCACATAGTAAACCCAACCAAATAAGATCTATTGGACTTCAATTAGAATTGTAACTACAGAACACAAAATACATAAACTATTTTTAAAAAACTTAAAAGACAGACTAAAGGATAAGTATGCAGTAAGCAATCAGAAACCTTCAAAAATGATCAGGCAGATGAAACAAAGGACAAACATGGGAAGGCTGAGGTTAGTGGATTGCCTGAGCTCACAAGTTCGAGGCCCACCTGAGCGAGAGCAAGACCCTGTCTGTTAAAAATAGCCAGGCACTGTGGCAAGTGCCTGTAGTCCCAGCTACCTGGGAGGCAGAGGCAAAAGAATCACTCGAACCCAAAAGTTTGAGGTTTCTGTGAGCTAAGATGCCACAGCACTCTACCAAGGGTAACCAAGTGAGACTCTATCTCAAAAAACAAAGTCAAATGGATTTTACTTTTCAGTTATTTAGTTAGTAAGACAGGTTATTCAGATCAATTCTCTGCTGAAGAAATAGGCAAAAATTATGCTGAATCTCCTTAAAAATGTTAAAAACTGAAAATAATAATAATTTTAAAAAGCACCAAAACTCTAAGCCCAATTTTCTCAAACTGTGGTCCACCAATGCTTAGGAGACATTGAAGACCCATTCAGGGATCTATAAGGTCAAAGCTATTTTCATAAGAATATTTGCCTTTTCCATTGGGTGGATGTTTGCTCTGGTGGTTGCAAAAGTAATTGGAGGGGAGAATGGCTTACAAACTGCTCATTCCTTAGCCAAAACCAATGCAGTAGCCCCAAACTACTGATGGTCAGAGTGTTAATGACTCTCCCGGACATGTAGAAAAAGAAGCAGGGGGAGCAGATTCCCTTAACAATGCCTTTGTTTAGTAAAATAATTAATTTTTTTTGAAATACTAACCATTGAGTACATGTCCTTTTTTTTTTTTTAAGGAAACAAAATAGTACAATTGTATTTTCGTTTCTTTTTTTTTTTTAATTTCAATTAACTCAGGTAATGGGAATTTGACTCCCTCTAAAGGAAGACTACTTTTTTCAGATGTTAGAACAATCTGTAACATGTAATAGAAATTCAATAAATTCTGTTAATGAATGCATGAATGATTATGAAACTGCTTTTTTCTGCTTTGATATTACTACCATGCAGAGCCTAGACTGGCGGTGCAGAGACAAGATTTGAGGCATAGTCACAGTTATGTGCCAGGACCTGCCTTTTTAATATTGTGGGTGGTAAAATCAGGAGGTAAAACATTTCTGCCTCCAACCAAAGTGTAGTGTTTGTCTTGAGAAAAAGTGTGTGTCCTTTTCCTCAAGACAAACTCGCCTCAGTGGGCCCCACGGGCCACTTTTTGCACAGATCCCTACTTTTAATTGAAAGAACAACTGACAGACAAACTGTGGTTATTCAGACTTGAGTATTTTCCAATTTTTTTTTTAAAAATGAAGAACTGCGTAGAATCTGTTTTATTTTCCAACCCAGAGAGCTATTATATAAAAGCTTTATTCTCCACAATTTAATCTTTCGTGATATATATTTATTATTTTTCATATAGCCAGCTGGAGAATTTTGCACATATATTCAGCTGCAAATATGGAAAATACTCTTAGGGACAAGAAATCCTCTCTTTTGCACTTACAAACCTGAACTAGTCTCTGTATTTAGCTGATAGCCACATATGGCCTCCTACATGTTCATGCCCTCCAGTGACAAAATTGCTGTTGCCTTAACATTTAATTTAATTTGTTGTATTGGATCAAACTCAGAGAGATGCTTTATATCAGGGACTAATAAATATTGTTGGCAGCAGTTTTATTTGCATGGGAAGAAACAGCAACTGAAAAGTGTCAGCATCAACTGGGTGACTGTAACTATATCATGAGAAGTCGTTTGACAACACCAGAGTTATAACAGCAGGAGGCTAATTCTGCAATCACAATTTAGGCAAAGCTCTAACAATGCAGGCTGCTCCACTCCATGTAAACAGAAATAGGAAACTCTCTGTGAGGGAAAAGGAGAGAAAGGGTGGGATAATTATTCCAACTTATTATAGAATAAAAAGTATTATTAACTGAAAATTAGAAACAGTCAGTGAAGTTTACGGATGAAAAGTCCAATTTCCCCTAAGAGATCACTCCGTTGAGCCAGGTATGGTGACTCATGCCTGTAATTCTAGCACTCTGGGAAGCCCAAGCCTGAGGTCAGGAGTTCAAGTTTGAGGCCAACCTGAGCAAGAGCAAGAGCCCATCTCTATTAAAAAGTAAAAAACTTATCCGGGTGTGGTGGTGCACCATGGTTCCAGCTCCTCACAAGGCTGAGGCAGGAGGATTGCAGGAGCTCAGGAATTTGAGGTTGCAATGAGCTGTGTTGCCACCGCACTATAGCCTGCAGGTAAGATCCCATCTCAAAAAAGAAAGAAGAGAAGAGGAAGAGAAGGAAGAGGAAGAAGAAGATCACTTATCTGTATATTCAGTACCAACAACTTTGTATTCTGCGTTTCTTATTTTTGGTATTACCTTTCCAGGTGAAGAGCTTGGACACTGAAGTTTGAGAAGTTTGAAGGTCCCTTAGCTATATGATGCTAGGCAACTTGCTTTGTCTTTCTAATCCTCTATTGTTCATTTATAAAATTATGAAAATACTTGCATCTACTTCAGATTTTTGAAAGGACTAAATGAACTAAAACTTGTATACTACACAATGTGGTACCTGCCACGTGGAGAAGTCTAAGTAATATTATTGTTGATATTATTACCAATAATAATAGCCATTTGGCCTACAAGTTCCACTGAGTGTATTTTAAAAAAAATAAAGTCTCATCCTCCCTTCCTCTCCATTTCTATCTTATAACATACTGACCATGTCCAGCACTTGGCCTGCTCTAATAACCTCCAGGGTCTAAGCTTCCCTCTCTTTGTTTTATTTTGTATGAAAATGCCAAAGTAATTTCTCTAAAGCACACCCTATTTAAAAATATTTATTGGGGCCACAATATCTACCAAAAAGGGTCTAAACTCTTTACTTTGGCACTCGAGTCCCCTATAATCTGACCACAACCTCCTGCTGTAAATGTTTTCTCCCTGCCATGCATTTATATTCCAGCCAGACTGAATGACACAGCCAAGCTTAGGCTTGATTGAGTTTCACAGTTTACCAGAATGGTCAGGAGGGAACAAAGCCAGATGGGGAGTGTAAGCCACAGCCAGAGGGGAATGCCAAGTTTTAAAACGAGAGAAAAAATGCCAAATCTGTTGTCAAGACCAAAGGCTAATTTTGGTATCAGAAATGATAGATAAAGCCAAGAAGGTCTGGAGGTAGTAAAAGCAATCAGAATAGAATCAAAGAACAAAGGCAGGCTTCGGGACTTTTTATGTGAATAGGGCTGGAATTGCTCAAGTGTATTTTCATTTGGTTCTTTGCCCATGATGTAAAGAGAATCAGCATAGTTTAAAATGTGATTTTGACAGGGCTGGGAAATTAGCACGTTGCACAAAAAATTACTATCTGTAAAATTAGAAATGGGAATGTTCATCATAGTTCATTTTTTAGAAAATCAAATTTCAAAACCTATGTGGAAGAAAAATTACTCAGAGGAAAATATTGAACAGTTAATTATTGGTGGCTAAATTTTATACCAGTGTGCATGCATGTGTAATTATATATGTTAATACATATTATAAAAATAGACATACATACATAAGCATGTCTATATATGATTTTATAATATATCACATATAAATATACATATTTATATGCTATACAAATATGTATTTACATGGGAGTATAGACATATACATTTATATGTGAATACATATAACTATATATGTATATAAAATTACCAGAAGTATATATAATGGACTGACAACTGTGGTTAAGGATTGCATAAAATTATAGGCAATTAATTTTCTTCTTCCTGTACATAACCCTAAATTTTATGAAGTAAATGTCCATTAAAATATTAACTGGGGTAAATCAACTGCTTAATCCACCTGACTGATCAGTAAAAAATTAATGTTGTCTCTCTCTACGAAGTTTCCAAATATACTGTTTATATAAGAGAATTTGAGAAAGGACTCAGAGCCTAGACTCACGGGGTATTTGCATTACTCCTGCAATACTTCACACCCTGGTGGGAGCAGCCAACTGACTAATCTTACATGGGGTATCTTTGATTTGGCTCTCCAAAGGCAAGGAGGGGGTTCCTGGGCCCTTCAGCCTATGCAATCAGAGGTGCAAGGATATTCTCCCAGGAGAAAATTTATTCAGATGCTGAGTAGGAAAACAAAATAATAAAATGGAATAATGAAAAACAGAAACTGACTCAGTTAAAGAACTTTAACTTCTGAAACAATATGCTGATTCTTAAATCATAGTAATGAACATGAGAGAATAGAGGGCATTATCCTAACTTGCAGCATTAACATACAAGTCTTGGAGGACCATCACCTTCCTTGGGTATTGGTGCTCAATAAGTTTTAGAGAATTTTTGCAGACATTGTCACATTTGGTTCTCAGAATATCCCCTTAATGTATATATTTGAGAACTTAGATGCAGATTAAAAGGATTTTGTCAGTTTCACAAAATGAAGTTCCATAACAGTGGAACTAAATAGAAACCAGATCTTCTTGCAAATAATAACAGAGTCAAAGACACGATATAAAACACTTAAGTACATGGGAATTTCTATGTTTTTTAAAACTAAATTCCACTGATGTGACAGAAAAAGAACATCTGAATTGATGTTCAAAGAATAATTAAACGCTTTTTAAGTGACAATAAGTTCTCCTGTGTGGTTTAGCAAAATCACTGTCTTACCAGCAAATAAAAGGAACCAAATCAAAACAATGACCAGCAGAGAGGGAGGGAGGGGGGGAGGTGGAAGGGAGGGAGAAAGGAAGTAGAGGAAAGGGAGGAAGGAAGAAGCAAAAAAAATTAAAAAAAGACAAAAGAAAGGGAAGGAAGGGAAAAGAGAGAAAGAAAGAAAAGAAAAAGAAGTTAGAAAGGGAGGGAAGGAGAACAAGGAAAGAAAGGAGGGAAGAAGAAAGGGGAAAAAAATCTAGATTCTTTAAGCAGTAAAGATTTATTTCTAGATAAAAGATTCTTTTCTTACTTCTTTGCACGTTTTTCTACAAATAATAAGATCCCCCAAATCCACTGTTAATATGACATCAGGGACTAATTAAACGTATAAACCAAGAACTCATTAGAATAAATCGATAGGGTTAGGACTCCGGTGAATTGCCAAAAAAAGATAAGCAAGCAAGCAAGAAACAAGCCTCCCTTACTCCATTTAAACTGATTTATTTATTAAAGGATTCTAGATAATGACTAAATTTCTCTGATTCTGGGGGGTTTTTTGTTTTGTTTTGGGTCCCAGCCTTGAATCTAAAAGTGCTTTGGTAAATGGATCAAAACCTGTGCTGTATCTAGGTAGCCTCATCTCTGTCTTCATGTGTTAGGCTGTCATTCTGTTTTATTACTCCTTTCAGTAATAATCTTTATTGAATTACAGCAGTACCTATGGTACCCTCTAGAGTACAGAGAGCTGGGTGTGTTTCCCCATTTCCTCCGAGCAGTGGAAAATACCAGACAGGAAAACTGAGCAAGAGCCTGAAGCCAATTTTTGCAGCACCATTAAGACCAGCCGGAGGTTATCTACGCACATAAATGTGCTGTGTGGGCTCCCTAAAGTGGACGTTTGGTCCATAAATAAAAACAAAACAAGCAAAAAAAATTTATTTTTTGTTTGATAACTTTCCATCTTACGATTGTACACATTCCAGTCATTCTCTTGTGACCCGTTCATATCTCACCTCCTGACTGCCAACACCCAATTCATCTCTTCTGCCTTTGAACTCACAGATTCTCCATTCCTTGTATTTGTTCCTCATATTGCCTTGCATCGGTATTTATTTTTCCTTCAAACATTTTTTTGCCATCCTATCTAGACTTATCAGTGTAACTCAAAGCCCACCAGAAATAAACCCATCTTGTTAAGCCAACTTCTATATAAGGCTCTGCTTCAGTGGTCCTGGGAATGAGAATTATGGTTTTAACTGTCACTTAAGACTTACCCATGTCTGCCTACAATAATATCCAGAGACATACTTTTATGTGTTCTTTTTAACAGGGATAAATCTCAAAATAATTATGCTGAATGAAAGAAGTCAGACAGAAGAGTATATGCAGTATGATTCCATTCACAAAAAACTAAAAATTACAAACTTAGTAACAGAAAGAGGATAAGTGTTTCCTGGGGGATACGTAGGACATGGAAGAGCCAAATGGAGGGATTCCAGAGGAACAAGAAGAACTCGTGGGGGTGGATGTATAAATTCTTTATCTTGACTGTGGTGATGGTATCCCAGGTGTATGCAAATATTAAAACTTATCAAACTGGGCATGGTGCAATGGTTCATGCCTATAATCCCAGCACTTTAGGAGGATAAGGTAAAGGATTGCTTGAGGCCAGGAGTTTGAGACCAGCCTGGGAAACACAGTGAGATCCTATTTCTACAAAAAATTAAATTAAAAAAAAAAATAGCTGGACATGGTGGCAAGCACCTATGGTCCTAGATACCAAGAAATCTAAGCTGGGAGCAAACTGAAAAGTTTGACATTGCAATGAGCTATGATCAGGCCCCTGCACTCTGGCCCAGTGACTGAGTAAGAGCCTGTCCAGAGAGATATTTTCAAGTCCAGACTTTATGAAGACATAAACAACAAAAGAAACAGCTGCTTATTCAACAAGTGTTTATTGAACATTTTTTCTGTAATTGACATAAATGTAGAATATACTCTGCTCTGAAAGAATTCAGATTATTGAAAGTCAAATAAGGGTTACAGGATATGATAAAGGAGCATTCTGAAACTAGACCCTAGAAGGATTTTACTATACTGTGATTTATCAATGGTATGCATGAAGGCCTCATTTAGAATCCCAGACTCTTCTTAGGGAAGAGCTATTGAAAAGCCATCTCTTAGCCCAGGGAAGTTTCATCCAGCTGAGGGTTCTCTCAGCTACATTGAATTTTTTTGTCTCTCCCTCATGTTATTCTTATCCCATACCAGGCCTTGCAGGGGTGTTGCACTTTTATGCCAAGGCCGGTATTAAAACTACAGCAGTGTCTTTTCACCCTACTAAAAATTTCCAAAGTTGAGATTTAAAATTAAAAAGAAAAAAAAAAAAAAAACTTTTGTTACTGAATCCCACAGCTGGTAAAATGCCTAACCGCAATGACCAGCCTTTTTGTGTGGTTCTGGGTCCCCCATGTCTCTCCCTGACCACATGAAGTATTGGAAGTCTTTTTCTTAGAACTTCTTATTCTGAAGGTGTGCCCATGGGAGGAATATTATTTAGTTCTTTTTTTGGAAGCAGAATGAGGAGATGTGGTCTGAGAATTGACTTCTCCGGTAGTGTTCTGGCTGTGTGAAACAGCTTTCCCATTGGGTAGAAACGTGGATGCTAAGACAAGTTTCTTTACAATATTAATTGTTGAGAGGAATCAAGATGGTGGCCGAGTAGCAACTTCTGTGTAACTGGGCGCAGTGAGAGTGGGGAGAGAAGACTCCAGGCATCTCTGGCTGGTGGGTTTTGCCCAGAGGCTGTACTCTGGCCACGGCGAGAGACTTCTGGACCCCACAAGGAAGATGGAAGTGGTGGAAAACCAGCAAGTAGTGAGTACCCTTTTGTTCTGCCCGAGGCTGCCTACAGCTGTACCTGTAGCAACAGTGACACTACAAGTGGGAAGAGCCTTGCCTGGGGGCTGTTTTGGTTTTTCTGGACTTAGCCATGCCACTGAACTGCTTTGGGAGACCTTGGACCCATGTGTGGATGACTTTGGGCACTGTCTGGGGCCCTGGACTGAGCCACTGAGTCGGTAAGGAGCTAATGCCATTTAGCCGTGGGCTGCCCCTGTGTGTTGCAGCATGGGGATCAGCTGGGAGACCTTGGGCGAGTAATCTAGTGACTGAGCTGCCCAAAGGCAGGGGGCTGAGACGCTGGGGAAGTGTGGAGATCCAAGCATTTAGCAGATTAACAGCCTTGGCCTCAGGGGCATTGAGGGAAACTGGATTTGGCACACTGGATAAGAAGGCAGCCACGCCAGGAGAAATCCCAGGGATAAGTGCTTTCCTTGGAAAGCTTCTCCCTGGCCAACATTCAAGGTCTGGAGTGTCTTTTAAGTGAGCTGAGGAGACATTTGGCTCCTAAGCCTGTGGAGTCTATGAAATCAGCTGAGGCCTCCAATCTCCATCTCATACAGTTGTATCAACATTGGGATTAACTTCTCATCCTTCAGAAGATCACCTGTTGTCCAGACAATATTTACCAAGATATATATACTGTTTGGTTTTTTGGTTTTGGTTTTTTTTTTTTTAATTTCAATATCTTTTGTTTTAATTTTGACATTTTTCTTTTTTCTTTTTCATTATTCTAGTTTAAACACAATCTTCCATTTTTGCTTTCTTTAATAATTAGAATTACATTTTGCCAGTGTTTCTGCCCCTATTATTATTTGTTTTTTTTTTACCCCCAATTTTATCCTACTAGGATAAAATGTTATGGTTTGATCTATAGTATTTTTGTCTTTCCTCTCCACCTGGGGGAGGCAGGGTACTGTGTCTGAACCAGCTGGCAAAGAGCTATTGACTTCAAGGAAAAAACCCAAACCAGAACTCCCAGAGGTTGGGGGCCTTTAAGGGTGGATCATAGTACCCTATATACACCTATATTACTCCTGTTTCTTTCTTTTGATGCCTTTCTTCTTTTGTCAATAATTCTTTTTATTCACCCCCTCTTCTTTCTCTCTCGCTCTCTCTTTATTTTTTTAAATCTTTTTTCCCTTCTTGCTCCTCAATTGTCCCATCCTTCTGGTATTGTACCAAAAGGACTCAGTAAAACTTTAGGCCAGTGGCATAGTAACTTAGAGCAAGAAGAAGTGAAAGGAAACTTAGGGTAAGGAAACAGATATAAGAAAGCACTCATGAAGAAGAATCAGCAGAAAAATCCTGGCAACATGAAATGCCAGTCCAGAGTAACCCCTTTTAGGGATCTCGAGGTAGCTACAGCAGAGGATTCCTCCTATAAAGAAATGTTAGAAATGACAGAAGGGGAATTTAGAATACATATGATGGAAATAATGAAGGAAATTGCTGAGAAAGTGGATAATAACCGAAAGAAAATTTAAAAACAGAATCAAATAAGAGATGAATGATACAAAGAATACAGAAAGGATATAGCAGAACTGAAGGAACTGAAGTAGTCAATTAGGGAACTCAAATATTTAATAGAAAGTATTAACAACAGATTAGACCATGCTGAAGTAAGAATCTCAGAGGTAGTGGATAAAGCTCTCAAGATAACCTAGATTGTTAAAGTGGCTGAAAAGAAGAGAGAGAAAGCAGAACAGTCATTGATAGAATTGTGGGACTCCATGAAGCGTTCAAACATACGAGTTATAGGTATCCCAGAAGGGGAAGAAGAATGCCCCAGAGGAATGGAAGCCATTCTAGAGAATATTATAAATGAAAATTTCCCAAATATCACTCAAGATTTTGTTATACTCCTTTCAGAGGGATATCTGTTCCCTGGTCACCTCAACTCAATTAGACCTTCTCCAAGACATATTGTGATGAATTTATCTAAAGTCAAGATAAAAAAAAAGATTTTGCAGGCTGCCAGGAGTAAACACCAACTGACCTACAGGGGCAAACCTATCAGGGTGACTGTGGACTTCTCTAATGAAACTCTTTAAGCTAGAAGACAATGGCCATCTAGCTTTAACCTACTTAAATACAACAATTTTCAGCCCAGAATTCTATATCCCGCTAAGCTAAGCTTTAAAATTGATGGAGAAATAAAATCTTTTGTTGATATGCAAACACTAAGGAAATTTTTCACAACAAGACCAGCTTTACAGGAAATATCTCAACCTGTCCTGCACGCTGACCATCATAATGGACCTTCAGCAAAGTAAACACCCAGAAACAGAACCTAGCTTCCACAATGATGCAAAAGACAAAACTAAGCAATGGTCTTTCACAAAATAAGATGAATAGAATGCAACCACACTTGTCAATTATCTCAGTAAATGTCAATGGCTTGAATTCCCCACTGAAGAGGCATAGATTGGCTAATTGGATGAAAAAACACAGGCCATCTATTTGCTGTCTACAGGAAACACACCGTACTTTGAAAGACAAATTAAAACTCAGAGTTAAGGGTTGGAAATCAATTTTTCAGGCAAATGGAAGTCAGAGGAAAAGAGGGGTTACAATCTTATTTTCAGATACATGTGGATTTAAAGCAACTAAAGTTACAAAAAACGATGATGGTCACTTCATATTGGTCAAGGGAAAAATACAACAAGAGGACATTTCAATCCTAAATGTTTATGCACCCAATTTAAATGCTC
>CAUYQV010121733.1:0-10215 GCA_963574575.1 Galagoides demidoff
GTTTAGCCTATTCCCCATAATTTACTTATGACTTCTGCAAGGGTTTTGATATGTCAGTATAAAAATGTTCTAAATGGTAATTAGAAGTGTTGTTTTCTAGGCATCATAACTTCTTTTTTTTTTTTTTTTTGAGACGGAGCCTCAAGCTATCCCCCTGGGTAGAGTGCTGTTGCATCACAGCTCACAGCAACCTCCACTCCTGGGCTTAGGCGATTCTCTTGCCTCTGCCTCCCAAGCAGCTGGGACTACAGGTGCCCGCCACAACGCCTCAGTTGCAGCCATCATTGTTGTTTGGTGGGCTGGGCTGGATTCGAACCCGCCACCTTAGGTGCATGTGGCTGGCGCCTTAGCCACTTGAGCCACAGGCACTGGGCCTTCTTTCTTTTTTGGGGGGACAGAGTCTTGGGCTGTTGTCCTGGGTAGAGTGCAGTGACGTCACAGTTCACAGCAAACTCCAACTTGGGCTCAAAGCGATTCTCTTGCCTCAGTTTTTCTATTTTTAGTAGGGATGGAGTCTCGCTTAACCAAGTCTCATTTTTGCTCAGGCTGGTCTCAGAACTCGTGAGCTCAAGCAATCCATCCGCCTCCATCTCCCAGTGCTGGGATCCCAGGCGTGAGCCACGGAGCCCGGCAAGCACTGATTTTTCAATGGGTGTGCCCTGACACACTGTTGCGCCATGAGAGGATCTTAGGTGTCCCATGAAAAAAAATTTAAAGACCATTAATTAAATTATTTTCAAAAGCAGTTCAAAGCATGGTAAGTATATACTTTTTTAATTTTAGTGAGCATTTAACATAATTTAAGTGAGCCGCAGAAGTCGAACTATAGGTTCCGTGTGCCGTGAGATAAAAAAGGTTGAAAACCACAGTGTGGCAGTATGCAGAATTTCTGTTGTAAGTACACTACTGTATTTAAACGAACATGCATTTCTTGGTAGAGGTAAATAGTAGTGCTCCTTTTCTTTTATTCAGCGTTACAGTGCCTAGAATTATTCATTCACAGATTTAGTTTTTCAACCGATATTTATTAAGTGCAAATATGTGCCAGGCAGTGTTCTAAACTCTGGGGATTAAACAGAAAACATGGCAGGGCTATCCTCACCCGTGGATCTTCCTTCTCACCATCTGCAGGGGCTGCTCCTCCCACCCAAACGTCACGCTAAAGCTTTTTCCCCAGGACTGTCTCTCACCACCTCCCCAACAGCCCAAGTGTCTCCCCAAGGATCGTCCCTAACGCCCCACCCAACACAGTGAGGCGCGTCCGACCTTTGGCTCCCTCTAGCGGCGACTCCGCCCCTGCGCGGCTCATTCCCAGGGAGCGGAATCCACAGTCCTTCCCTACAGGGCGAGTGTGGCCGAGGGCTCCCCAGGAATTGTCCCCGCCAGAGGACGGGGTAGCCTGACCCCAGTGACGGGTCAGGGGGAGGTGACGTCCCTTCCCTCGTCCCAGGGCACCGCCCAGGGTCATCGCAGTCGCTCCGCCCCACTCCTCTCTGGGCGCGGTCCCCCTTCCCTCTTCCCTCCTCAGTGTGCTCAGAGAGCCTCTCCCATAAACCGCCTCCACTCAGGTCACCGTCCGAAGGTGACCTTCGGGGACTCCAACCCACAGTTGCCACCTCCGCTTCTGGTGTCCATTAGCTCCTCACCCGGCTGGGATCTGGCTTCTGCCTCAACCCTGGTAATGGTCTCCTGTGTCAGAGATCCACCCACGGGGTCCCCCAACCCCATCCCACTTTATCTCTTGACAGGCAGCCTTTGCGAATGGGGCTTTCTCTTTCCCTGAAATATCCCCTCTCTGCAGGTTCTGAGACACCACTTTCTCGGGCCACCCTCTACCTCCATCCCTGGCCCTGCCTCCTGAATCTTTGATGCTTCCTTCTCAGGCATCAAGAGATTCCTTCCTTCCTTCTCTGGGTCCTTTCTGCTTCTCTATGGGCGGCATTTCCTGAGCCCTCACTCTCGGTGCGCGTCCCTTTCTGCGGCATCAGCCCTCATTTCTGACTTACAAACTGGGAAGTGATATCTCTACTATTGGCTTCTTTCTTAAGCCTATATAGGTACACGTTTCTCATCCATCCTTCTGTCCAGCCAACAAATATTTTCAGAGTACCTACTCTGTACCCTGGGCTAGGTGCTAAGGAGAGAGTGGTGAACAAATACAGTGGCCACACCACGAATAACCAACGTATATCCAATGCTGGGTTGTTCCCCAGGCTCCCACTTCAAAAACCAAAGTCCCAGCTCGGCGCCTGTGGCTCAAGTGGCTAAGGCGCCAGCCACATACACCTAAGACGGTGGGTTTGAATCCAGCCTGGCCGGCCAAAACAATGACGCTGGCAACCAAAAAATAGCTGGGCATTGTGGCGGGTGCCTGTGGTCCCAGCTACTTGGGAGGCTGAGTAAGGAGACTAGCTTGAGCCCAGGAGTTGGAGGTTGCTGTGAGCTGTGATGCCACAGCACTCTACCCAGGGGAATAGCTGGAGGCTCTGTCTCAAAACAAACAAAGAAACAAACTCCCTGGCTCAGCAGCTAGGGTCCCAGCCACATCCACCAGAGCTGGCAGGTTTGAATACAGCCCCGGCCAACTACAAACAAAAACTAGCTGGGCTTTGTGGCAGGCGCCTGTAGTCCCAGCTACTTGGGAGGCGGAGGCAAGGGAATCACTTAAGCCCAAGAGTTTGAGGTCACTGTGAGCTGTGACGCCATAGCACTCTCCAGAGGGTGACATGGTGAGACTGTCTCAAAACAAACAAACAAAAACCAACTGTGGTAAGCAATGGACCACATAACTCTATCTTGTTTTTCTCTATAATCATAATAATGGATGCCCGTCAGCCCCTAAAAGCACACGGTGTGGCTGCCAACCTCCAGGTCACCAGCAAGAGGCTGTTGGGGAACAAAGTTTTTAATTTCCCTTGGCTGCAAAAGAAAGGAGCTGAAGGGAATGTTAGAAGGCTTTGGAACCATTCTGTAGCACCCAGAGGTCCTGGGGTCCCCAGCAATAGTTCTGACCCCAGGCACTGAAGGGCCTTCTGAAATATATGCTCTCAGGGCGGTGCCTGTGGCTCAAAAGGGTAGGGCACCACCCTGTATGCCGGAGGTGGTGGGTTCAAACCCAGCCCCGGCCAAAAAAAAATAATGAATAAATGAAAAACCTGCTCTCCCAGCTCTTACTATCTGCTCATGGCTTCCTTGGCCCAAACATCTTCTACTAATCTCTGCAGACCCCTGCCGCTTTCTCTCTCCTAGCAGTTTGTGTGCTTTGTTTGAATATTGGTAAAGGATTGTTTTATATACTTAGTTAAATTTGTACTGGCTCTTTCTGGTATTTTTCAGACGGGGTTAGTGCGTTTCTAAAGTCTTTCTTGGTTCAGTGCCTGTAGTTCAAGCGACTAGGGCACCAGCCACATACACCAGAGCTGGCGGGTTCAAATTTAGCCCCAGGCCTGCCAAACAACAATGACAACTACAACCAAAAAATAGCTGGGTGTTGTGGTGGGCACCTGTAGTCCCAGCTACTTGGGAGGCTGAGGCAAGAGAATCGCTTAAGCCCAAAAGTTTGAGGTTGCTGTGAGCAGTGACGGCATAGCACTCCACGGAGGGTGACATGAAACTCTGTCTCAAAAAAAACCCCCAAACAAACAACTCCCTGCAGCTGCCTCCACCTTATCCCCTAGGCACCCTCTGGGATCCCCTCCCAGGCTAGTAGCAGTCCGCTAAGTCTGCCAAGTCAAAAACCTGGGGGCTGTGCTCCTCTTTGTCAGAAAGAAATGATTAATGTCCACTCCTCACCCACATCACCCTCCCTAGATCCCCTCCCCCTTCCTTGAGGGCTGTGCTCTGTGCCCCCAAGGCTGGTTATAGGAGACTCAGGGGGTGTCCCTTCATCTCCCTTGCTTTCAGGCACCCAGTGAGGTTTGGCCCCACAGGAGATCGGAGGGTTGGAGGAGAGTGGGTGATGTTTGTCCTTCCCCTCCCCCAGCCAGCCCTGCTGCCCCACGGATCTGGCAGTGGCTGCATCCTTCCTTGGTCTCAGCTCTATGGGGCTCCAAAACATTCCTCCCTCCTGTTGCCAATTTGTAGCCTACAACTAACTGCTCCCCATGATTGCCAGGCCAGGGAGCTTCACCAGTCCTGCCTAAATCTCAGCAAATAGTCCCTTAATGAAGTTATCTCTAATTAAATTCTTCTGACTGTGACATCTTGCTGGAACCTGGACTCACCAGTTCCTGCTGTCTGTAGGGTAAGTTCCATGCTACCTGCTGTTTGGGGATTACTGCACGTGCTTACTTCCCCTGTCTTGTTACTAGGACTTTGGGTGTGCAGTCCTTCTTTTGTGGGGCATAAATTTAATAGATTTTCCAGGAGAGAGGCTTCACTGTCCGTTCATTCAAAAAATAGCTTAAAATTGGCTCGGTGCCCATAGCACAGTAGTTAAGGTGCTGGCCACATGCACTGAGGCTGGCAGGTTCAAACCTGGCCCAGGACACTAAACAATGACAACTGCAACAACAAAATAGCCAGGTATTGTGGCAGGCACCTGTAGTCCCAGCTACTCGGGAGGCTGAGGCGAGAGGATCGCTTAAGCTCAAGAGTTGGAAGTTGCTGTGAGCTGTGATGCAATAGCACTCTACCCAAGGTGACATAGTGAGACTTTGTCTCAAAAAAAAGAAAGAAAGAAAAGAAAAGCTTAATTTTGTTTTTCCTGACAGGCAATGGGGAGTTGTATTACTACCTAAGAATAGTCAACAGTCTTTTGATGCAAGCTACAGAAACCCAATTCAAACTAAGTTAAGCAAAAACATTGGCTCACACAATTGGAAGGTCCAAAGCTTCCCCTCCTATGAGATCCAGTGGCTGTGATACTGTCACCGGTACCTGGTTCCTCTGGCTGCTTTCTTGTCTCACCTTGGCTCTCAGACAACCTTTTCCTCATCATGGTCTTGAGCCACTCTAGGCCAGTGTCCACCCAGATTCAAGTCCAGTAGAAAACAGAGATTCCTCCACAAATACGGTAAGTCCTTATGGTCCTTGGTCCAGATCTCGTTGATCCCCACTGGATCACATGCCCATTGCTGCACCAATCACCTCACTCATCCAAGGAACAGAATGTCTTTTGTCTACATTATTGGGCTGTTTCCCAAAGAAAGTCAGGTTGAGGTTTCTAGAAGAAGGGGGAGGATGTGCTGTACAAACTGCCAACAGATGCCCACTGCCTTTCTTTCCTCTCTGGTCAGCTAAGAGGGTGGAGTGAGAAGTGCTTGGCTGAGGGGAATGGAGTCCGAGGGGCTTTCCCATCAATACGTCACTTCATTCTTCCACTGCCTGAAATAGGATGACATCAGATGCCAGGGGGTGCAGGTCCCATGCTCCTGCACCACCTCACCCCTGAGCATACTCCAACTGGGATCCTCCCAGACTCCAAGTCCTAGCAAGGTCGACACAGGATGCATGTGTGACTCACTGATTTTATTTCCACCTCCTATAAAAACTTAGATCATACTAATAAGACCTCTTGTGACTTAATTTTTCTCACTTAATTGTGCCAGAGACACAGCAGTTTATATAAATCTACCTCATTATCTTAGTGGCTCAATATTCCAGCTTCGGATGAACTGTGATTTATGTAACTGCTCCCTTCTTTAACTCCTCTTTTTTCTTTTTTGGCACAGAGTCTCAAGGTGTCACCCTGAGTAGAGTGCTATGGCATCATAGCTCACAGCCACCTCAAACTCTTAGTCTCAAGTGATCGTCTTGCCTCAGTTTTTTTATTTTTAGTAGAGATGGGGGTCTCGCTTTTTGCTCAGGCTGGTCTTGAACCCAGGAGCTCCAGCAATCCACCCGCCTCAGCCTCCCAGAGTGTTGGGGTTACAGGCGTGAGCCACCACACCCAGCACCTTTAACTGGTCTTACTATGAGCAATAACCAGTATTGCTAGTTGTTCCCCAGTATCCAGTATCTCCTGCTTCTCTAATAGCTGAACCCTCATGTCTCAGTTGGCGACATAACATTCAGAATGAAGACTGCCTGTCGCAGCCTCCCTACTTCTGCCCAGTGGGATCTACCCTTAAAGGTAAAGGACACGGCCTCCCCACTCCACTGTCTCCCAGCCCCCTGGCTGGGATGTCACTGTGGGAGTGAGATATCGTTGGCCCATGCAGATGAAGACAATACTGCAAGGACGGAAGGAGGTACCTGGCCTCTTACAGCTCGGCAATTCATGACGACAGTCCAAAGACCACATTAACCAATAACTAGCAGCAACTCCCAAGGGCTAAGATGCACAGGTGGAAAGGACTTGTCCTGTGCTGTGCTCCCTGACCTCTGACACTCATGGCTTCCGTCGTTTCTGCTGCACATTGCCCCAACTGTTTACCTAAGACCTTCTTTAGATTTGGCTCACTCGGAAAGTAAAACTTACATTACTAAGAGAACTTAATTGTCTCATGCCTGGAATCCTAGCACTCTGGGAGGCTGAGGCGGGTGGATTGCCTGAGCTCAGGAGTTTGTGACCAGTCTCAGCGAGAGTGAGGCCCCATCTCTAAAAATAGCCAGGTGTTGTGGTGTATGCCTGTAGTCCCAGCTATCAGAGGCTGAGGCTAAAGGATCACTTGAGCCCAAAAGTTTGAAGTTACTGTGAGCTATGATGACATGGCATTTAATCCCAGGGGGACTGAGTAAGACTCTTGTCTCAAAAAAACAAAAAGAAACTGAACGTGGTAGCTCACACCTATAATCCTAGCACTCAGGGAGGCCCAAGAGTTTAAGGTGGCTGTGAGACTCCGCAGCACTCTACCGAGGGTGACAAAGTGAGACTCTGTCTCAAAAAAGAAAAACTAGCCAGTCATTGTGGCAGGTGCCTATAGTCCGAGCTACTCAGAAGGCTGTGACAGGAGGATTGCTTGAACCCAGGAGTTGGAGGTTGCTGTGAACAGGCTAACACCATGGTATTCTAGCCTAGTGCAACAGAGATGCTATCTAAGAAAAATTAAAAAGTTGACTTCAACAATTCTGAAATGTAGAGTACAACTCAGGTGGTTTAGAGAGATGGAAATATCAAAACAGCCAGGACAGGAGTATCCTGGTATCCCTGGGTTTGGGCAGGGCCCTGGGGCCATCAGGCTCTGGCCTCTTTTCCAGAGCTATTAGTGACTCCCTGCTACTCACCATTTGTCACAGAAGGTCGGGATGAAGCTCTTCAGCTCTGCAATGGGGTTCAAGGGTCTTGACTACACCCTGCTGGGGGGTGGCTCATCTTTCTGGGGCATTAGAAACTTTTTGAAGGGAAGGAATCAAACTGGCTATTCAAAACGTATTTTTAGATGAAAGCTATCCCAGGGCAGAATGCAACATTTGGATGCAGTTTTAACTTAAAATTCAAGCTTAAAACTCTGCCCTTTAATCCAAAGGAGACTTCCATCCTCCACTAATTTTGGCACTGTAATTTAAGAAACTGTCCAGCCGTTCAAAATGCACTATGGTTTTATGTTTCCAGGGCCAGGCTGCCGTGCTAAGTGAGAAAATGTGTACAAAGCACTTGATAACGCGGGAAGAACCCTGAACATACCACTCCTATTATTCTCCCTACCCTGCACCTGCCCAAGTACCACCAGGGACAAAGGCTGCTGGTTTCTATCAGGGGCTCTCCAGATTCACTTGGGCTCCAATTCTGGGTCTTGTTCAGAGAGCCCATCTCTCATGTCTGAAATCAAAGAAACTCTGGAGAACAGGGAAGGCCAGCGAAGCAGCCCCAATGCACAAGAAACGATGCCTTTGCCAAAAGTTAGGACAGCTCCTCAGTGCAGCCTCCATTGGTCACCTATCTTGAGGCAAATGTTTCCCCTTCTTCAATCCCTATCTTCACACTAACCTAAATTTTGACCTTGTCGACCTTCACATATCACTGGTTCAGACACCTGTAGGACCTTCTCTTTTGTCCTCAAATATCAATAGGTACCGACTAGTATTCCTTCCAGTACTTATTCTGCAACTACTTTGTGTGACAAGGTAGATCACAACGATGACTGGAAGCTTATTTGGCACACGCTGGCCCAGTACAGTGGTCCAGACTTTGAAATGGGATCCCATTTCTGTAGCAAGCAAGAAGTGCCTTTTGACAGGACAGCAGGAAGTAGGCAATCCTCAGGTCTCTGAGGGTGAGGAAGGCCTCAGTGGGCCCACTGGGGGAGGGAGCAGAGCTGAAGAGTTATATTTGAAAGTGCCTGAGTGACTGTGTTAGGTTTACAGAGCAACTCTTCTAGCCACTGAGTGAATAGAGGCCAAGCCAGGGGACATAGTATGGTCAGAGGCAGGGTCTGAGTTACAGGTGCTCTGACAATAGAGCTGTATTAGTTAATGACTAAGCAAAAATCAAAACCACTTCAACCGTTTTAAAATCAAACACTTTATTTCCACATAACAAGCGCAAAAAACTCCCAAACACTTTAACAATACAATTAACGCAGTTATGAAGTCAATTATATACTACTCAAAGCCCCAAAAGGTCAATCAGCTTAACTTTCTGAACATTTCCAGACGTGGTTTTTCAAAGCTACCTTTGGTTTTTGGAAAAACCAGTATGGAAGTCAATATACATCGAACGCATTGAACAACAATTTGCTTCTATGAAGGTGTTCAACAACATTAGCTTACACCTGGCAAGTTGGAGCATGATTTGAAGTCATACACTGAAATACAAACACAGGTTCTGCCCTGAGCTCCTGCAGTGAGGAGTAAGGGCTGTGAAGCGGGGAAGAAAAGGCCAGTCCAGGCTGCGGCATTTCTCGTTTTTGTAACAGAGGTATGAGAGTTTAACACTAGTACATTGTCAAGTCATTAAGCTTCATGTTCCAAATGGTCTCTTGCTGAGGCTTGAGATGGGCACAAATGGTGGGGAAGATGAAGTCACAGAAGAGTTTTGAGCAACAAGATCCCAAAGATGCTCAAAGAGGGTAGGAAGGAGCAAGCTACAGTTTCCCATTGTTCTCACATTATTTCAGGGCGAAATTGTGGAGAAGTTCAGATAAAATGTTCAAATATTTGCTTAGATTTTTAATTGGTTGCTCTATGAGAACCCTCATACATAGCAACTTTGAAACTTTCATTATAAAAAAGAGCCTACAAATAAATTCACAAAAAAGAGACAATTAATGTTGAGCAGCCAAAAAGTCATGGTTTATTATATCTGAAGAAATTTCATAATTCAAACACAACCAAACTGTACATTTTACAATCACATTCTATTTGTAAACAGTTAAAAGCCACTGACTTCTTTTGCATCTTAGGACACAAACAGTTAGAATCAAGGCAATGAAATGATGGCAAATTCTGTACTGTTAGAAATTTTTACCCTTGTTTAGTCTCTCTTCTTTGACTAAGCAAGCATTATAATACCATTTGTGGGCAAAAAGGGGGGGAGGAAAAAAATTTAAAAATGGTGTATAACTCGTTAGTTTGCAACAACATTTAAAATTTTCTTTATACAACAAACAACTCTGTAAGCCCAATACCTTGGTTACAGTATGCATAGTTACTGATTTCGGCTTTAAGGTACAACAGTTAAACATTAACACAGTCACAAGAGAGCAGAAACATATAGAGCCACTTGATGGGATTACAAAAAATTATTACCTATTGATTATTAGCAAACCATCATCACTCACTAATAAAAAGACAGCATCTGAAAGCAGAATGTCAAACTCCAGCTTTAAGCATTTTTTTATTTTTTCTTTTCTTTTTTTTTTGGCAGAGAAAATTCTTTAACAGAGCAATACGGAGTATCAGTGCTAAAAGTTGGGGTTTTTCTTTTTTTCCTATAAGAAACTACAAGGAGTTTTTTTTTTTTTTTTTTTTTTTTTTACTGGGGAACTGGTTTTCCTGAGAACCATGCTCTTTGATTTAGGACAGGAATAGAAAAACAAAAGAACATGGCCAAATGCTGCTCCTTTTTTCCCAGAGATAGAAAGCATCTTTTAAATCATCCTCCGTTTTTTTTTTGTCTTTTAATTTTTTTTTTTAAATGATGGAAGAGTAAACATTTTTCTTCTCAAAAAACAAACAAAAAAAATCTGTAAACAAGAAGGCTCAACATGGGAACCTTCAAAACAAAATGGGAAGCCTATTCAAAGTGCAGGGCCCGTCCTGGGTGGCAGGTGGGCTGCAAGTCACAGCTGTGGCCACAGTTTTTCAAACTGCAGAGCGAAATTCTTTAGTTTA
>CAUYQV010121734.1:0-40701 GCA_963574575.1 Galagoides demidoff
AAAGATTCATGTGTGCAACTATATATGGTGAAAAAGAGAAGTTTTAAAGTAACTGAACACAATTAAAAAAACTATAAAATTTAAGAAAATAATATTTAAACCTCAATGAGTTGTCTCAACAAACAAACAAACAAACAACAATAACAACAAAACCCCCACATATCCAACTTTTCATTGCACACAGGAAAATAAGTGCTATTTTGTAGATTTTAGAAAGAAAAAAGTGAACACACTCATAAGAAACCGTAGTATCAATAAGTACTTAAGAAAATGCATATGTCAATTATTGTGTAGTCTGGTCTTAAGAAAATGCAGCTTCCAGGGGTGTAACAGAGGAGAGTTTAATGAAGACTTTACTTACAGAGCTCTAGGCAGAGTTGTAGACAAGAGACAAGACTGGTAAACACTCCAAGGATTAGTAGAAGAGGTAAGCTGATACCACCATTTGACCCGAAAGGACAGAGGGAAGTGACAGTGTTAAAGGAGACTAGAGAGACATTGGAACCTGGAAGAAAGGCCTCCAAACAATTGTCACCGTAGAACAGAGACTCTGTCATGTCTGCAGTGAGATAGAGAAACAATGGAAGGAAGGAACCTCTCCCTTCCTGTCGTTGTTTCCTGGAGTGCATGTTCAGTGTGATGAACTTGGCAGTGCTTGAATACAATTACTAGCAAATGTTCTCATCCCCTGCCTTATAATGCCTTGAGAAGGGTAAATATTTTAATTCCGTAAATCCAGATTTAAAAAAAAAGCTATATTAAGATGCGTTTCTTAAGACATGAAAATAAAGGAAAAAAGAAAATCAGCTTTGGATCAGTGAGAAAATAAGAGGGGCATGTGCCTCTCTTGCTTCTGTGTATTGTTACAGAGTTTTTGCTTTTTTAAAAATTTAATTGACAAGTTATGTTTATTGATATAAATACATAATTGTATTTATGAGGTCTGATGTGATGATTTGAAATATATATACATATGGAATGGCTAACTTGGGCCATTTAACATATGTATTACTTCAACACACTTATTTTCATTGTAAGTACACCTAAGATCAGTTTTAGCAATTTTAAAATATATATAGTAAATCCATTGAGATAATCATTATAATTATTGAGATGATTGAGATAATTATTTATAGACAAGTAATAATAGTAGTATTTACACTTTTATTTGTATGGAAGTACTTTTCTTTCTTGTCAACTGCTCTTCAAAGTCATACGTTAATTTTGAAGGTACTTCTTTTGTTTTGTGAGGATTTTTTGTTTTGGGGGTTTTGTTTTTGCTTTTGCTTTAGGATATTAACTCACTAATTTATAACAATTATTTAATGCTTATTCTATAACCAAAGGGATGGGTGCTTAGGATATTCCTAAGAATATTTATATATATATATATTTTTGCTTATATTTCAGTGAAGCCTATCTTGTTAGTATTTACTAGTTCTAAGTACTAAAATTCAAGAACAATTAGAAAGGTGAGTTTATCAGAGCAAAACAATGGGAATGGTGATGGGAGATGTGATTGTTGGAAATAAGCATGTATGAGGCCAGAGTTAAAGAAAATATGAGCTAGTAGTACTAGTTTCCTTAAGTTCTTGTACAATTTCTAGGATACCAATGATAGAAGCAGAGGCCGACTTGATTTTATTTTATTTTTCTATAAACCACTGTTACGTAGGGCTTACTGCTGCCAATCACAGATCAACTTAGTCTTATGGAATGCAGAGGGCCTGAGAATCCCTATTCGTTACATTTCCACAATAATAGAAAACATGAAAGCTATATGAAAAACAATAATTAACTTTTCTTACAAAAAAATTGAAATGTTTTTTATAGCTTTTTAAAAATATAACTTTCAAAATTATGTGTTAGCACTTTGTCTGGAAAGTAATTTTTTTTTTTTATTCTGCAGAATAACTACATTTCCTTTATTTGTTACTTTTTTTTTAAGAGGAATCATTTTTCCAAGTTTTGCCATAAATGCATTACCCTTTGTTATGCATGATTTATACTAGTTAATTCAGTTATGTCAAATAAAAAGACAGTCATTGGTTAAAATAAAATCATTATGTTCTGAAGATTTTTACATGGTGTTTGATTATTATAAAGCTTACACTGATACATAACATACATTTATTTTTGTTTTGGAACACAGATGAATATGAAATAAAACATAATCCCATTCAGCTGTAATAAAACTAAATTTAAAATGAAAGTACCTGCAATAAAGCTGAATTTACAATATTAAAATCGTATATTTGTGGTTGCTATTAGGCTTCACTGTGTTTATAATTTTCTTATAACCAAAATCTGAACTCATAAGTAAAATAAGGTGATTACCTAATAAATCCATAAAAATTAATCATATTGTAAAATCAATAAAGCATTAAACTATTTTTCTTATTTTATTTGTCTTGAGATTGATTTATTGTAGCTCCTTCCTTTTTTTTTTTCCTTAGGTATTCTGGGATTAACAATTTAAAATACATTTTCAAGAATAGTATGATCAAATTAGTTCATTCTTGACATTATTTTAATCTATAACCCCCATAAAACAAGTAAAAAGAAAGAAGGAGACTGATTTAAAAATTAAAAAGAAACATACAAACTTCTGTAGCGATTAGAATGATTAGAATCCTGGATCCTTCCTTCCATTTTGGAAATGTTGTTATAGAGTAACACAAAAAAGGTGGACAGTTCGGTCGTTAAAACTGTCAGTCAAAACTCTTGTTACACTCCATTCTACTATCAGATTTATACAACAAACTTTTCTGTCAATCAAACACATTTTTTAAAAAATTCATATATTTTATCAGGTTAAATAGGAAGGAATCCTTTTGATTGATAGTTAAGGAACATAGATTAGGGGAAAGTATGTTACAAATAGATGTACTGTACTCTCTGGAAAAAGAAAAGTCTGGAATAGCTGTGATTTCAGTGGTAAATTTTGAATTCTTCATAGATATTTTTAGCAAGTGCTGTGTAGAAATTTAAAAATTTACTCAAAGTTTAAGAACAAATGACTAGTCAAAGTCACCAGAATGTAACAGAATGTAGACAAGAAGCAGCCCAGCCAGACGACTGTGTGATGACTATAACTACCAAAAAATGTTGATGTTACTATAGCTGGAAGTTGATTTTTTTGCTTATTATTTCATTATTTTGCTGCCTTTAATTATTACAATTATATAGTCATGTAGAAAGTATATGTATTTATGATACAGAGCAGGTGAACCCAGGCTTGATCAGCGCCAGCCACCAAGGAGGACCTGCCATCTTCTGCTTCTCTGCCCCAGAGGTGTTGGTGCAGTGGACAGGGTGGGGCAGAGCTGGCGAACCACTTGCCACACAGAAGGCGAGTGGGGTGGAAGCTCGGGGTCCCTAGTTAGTTTGGGGAGACCACGACACAGCCTTCTCTGCGGCTGGTGCCAACCCCAGAACCACCCTTGAACCAAGAAAGTCCTCCTCAGGCTGCAATATTCCCAGTGAGCATTTCACAGTCTTAAGAGTGATACAGGGTCCCCCATTCAGGCCTGATCAATTTCATGTAAGTTTCCTAGGCCCAACCAATTGCAAGAATGGATTGTATCCATTCAATAATGAGTTCATTTGCCTTGCCCCAGGGGAAAGGGTTGTATCCATTAATTTGTTATAAAGTCCTGGCCTAATGTAACTACAAAGGACCCATGTGACTATATGTACCCTAAATAAAGAACAGGGGCAGAGAGAGATTTTTTTCCCATTTGGGTTTTTCCTTCTGCTAGGAGCCCTGGTGCTTTTCCTCTTTATTCTTTTCTGTAAATAATTCCTGTCTTACCACTGATCTGTGGTCTGTGGATTCATTCTTCGAATCACTGACATAAGAACCTACTAAAGAAGAAATTTCAATATCATTTATGCATTTAATTTTTAAAGGAAGTGTTGAAATAATGACAAAGTGAACACTATATGCCTATAATATCATCCAGATATAAATTTCATGAAAATACAGTTCACCAATTTTAAAAAATTTTCATTTCTGTCTGCATTAGCTGACATTTATCATTAGCTTCCCATTAAAGCACTGTCTTTATTTAAGATCCTAAGATGTTTTAGGATTTTAAAAGACATTTTAATGTAACATCTTTTTGTCCTAATAGTGATACAGAACAGGTGGCTCCCCTGACAGCTGGGTTGAGCTGAGGGGAGGACCTGTCACCTCTGCCTTGGTGGTGGTGGTGCGGTGGCAGCTGGCAGAGGAACCAGGCCAGGCCATAGGATGCTCCAGTAGCCAGAGGGGCCACACAACTACTGGGGAGACACCAGCACCTTAGGTCTCCCTCCCCTTGCACAAGCCGCTGAACAGGGAACCCCCATTTCCTAGGCCTGGTCAGTTTCATGTAAGTTTCCAAGACATGGAAGTGAAAGGGATTGTAGTCAATTCATTTGCTACTGAGTTTCAGCTAAATGTAACTATAGAGGATCCCATGCAACTATATATAACCCCTGGACAAAGAGCCCGGACAGACACAGAGAGAGGGAGTGAGAGAGCAATTTTCCTGACCTGGGTTCTTCCTGTCAGGAGTTTTGGTGTTTTTATATTCTTTTCTGTAAATAAATCCTGTCTTATCACTAATCTGTGGTCCATGGATTTATTCTTCAAATCATGGAAACCAAGAACCTACTGAAGAGGAAATTTGGGTGTCAATAGGACCTGTTCAATTTGAAGCAACAAAGTACATCTTCACTGTCCTTACCTCAACATCTAGTCCTGATATCCCAATTAATTGCTTGTCATTCAATATATGTTGAAGAGTCTGCACTGTTATTATTAGAGATAGGATTTTCCCTATTATTTTAAGAAATATATCTCATGGGCATTGTGTGAGACAAGTGGTATGCCCAAGCATAAAAAATACAAAAATAAATTTTGTAGTATTTAGTCTGATATTCTCACAACCCATAATTTATATGTGAAATGATGGAAGTTTCATTCTTGGATTTTCTCAAATTCCTTAAGAGTTAAAATAAGAAAAAAATGGTTCAAACAAATGGTTAAGGAATATTTTGCATCTTCAAGTGAATAAATAAATAAATAAAAGCAATCCAGAAGATGCGGTGGTTTCCTGCAAAATCACTGAGTTTTAACAAGATGTGTGACAAGCTGAACAACAACATTAGCTCAAGAGCAAATAATGAACAATACAGCTTTCAGTGTGTACAAGCATTATTCTGATGAGTGAGACCAAAGTCATTCATTTGGTCACTAAATGGGTTAATTTTCATTGTGGTCATGATAGCTTACACAATATAAATCCAATTATAATTACAGAGAAAGAATGAAAAAGACACTCTCTATTAAGGGTAAGGAATATAACCATTATAACAATGTATAAAATACCAATCAACTTTTTCTGAACTGTCCTATAAGAATCAACTATTTTCTCCAAATTGCCATATAAATTTTTATAATTCTATTAAGGTCACTATTACAGTTCTTTATACGGTATCTAAATGTGTATTAGTGACTTCATATATCATGAGCTCATTCATATCAGAAGCCATGTACTATCCATCTTAACAATTTCAAAATAAAACATTGCATTCCTCATAACTAGTTTACATTAGAAAAACAAAACTACAGATTGGGGATCTCTTCCACAGGTGTCCTCTCAGGGATCTCCAGGGGACAATTCTTTCAAATGACAAGAGGATGCAACTCTCTTCCCGACCCTCAGGATTGCAGGATTAGGGACCCCCAGGCCTGACCCCAGGTCATGAGTGTTGGTTGTTCCCTCAGTCTTGCCCTGCCACTCAGGGACAAATGTTCTTGGATCACATTATTGGTTCAGGGTTTGATATTTTTAGAAATCTTAGCTTACATCAAAATGGCACCCTTTATAATACACAAACCATAGTAGGATAGATTATTTCAGGAAAATAAACCTTAATTTCTGCAACAATCAAAACGTTTTCATTAACTCTTCCAGTGTCGGTGGCTTTGTTGATCTCTGTTTTCCAATTTTAGGGATGGATGCATTGGCTTATTCCCACTCTAGCTGGAATAAAATTAAATTCATAGCATTGTTAGTGGGAAAAGACAAATGGGACCCTGTACAATTGCTGGATCCTATCAAGATCATAAATACACTACCATATGACTAAAACAAAGTATAAAATGGCTACAACCAGTAATAGTCTACTTTAAAGGACCATTATCTATAGTATTTCACTCTTTAGCAGTTATATTTGGCCCTTATTAAAAGCTACTACAAATAAATGGAGACTAAGCAAGTAATGATTACCATAATTTAAATGCCCAGGTGCCACCTATTAAGGCCCATGGTTAAAGTTAACTTATAAACCACGTCTTTAAATTTTAAAAGTAGACCTTTATTTCTTAAGACAGATTACAAACTGCAAGGTGGCTTTTCTAAAACACTGGGAAGTGAGCCATTGGCAGAAGACAGAAACAGGCACTTCAAGTGAGGGCAGATAGCACAGGAATTTATGCTGAAGGAGCTTGCTAAGTTTATGTATGTAGCAGGTTACAGAAGGAACTATGAATATTCTTGAAAAGTGGTCACATAGATGCATGTTACATTCATCCCATGTTCACACCTGGGTGGAGACAACATTTAAATGTATACAATTAATCTCTGTATATCGAAAGATGAAACAGAAATTAATCCCGATACATCAAAAGATGAAACAGAGACATTAAGACAATCAAATCCACAGCCTCTGAAACGAACCTGAACTAGTCCATGGTTCATGATCAGGAGAAAGTTATTAAAATCAGTTTCTTGTACAATCAAAGCTGTAGTTATGGCTTGTGCAATAGGAGGTGGAGTGTCATTGTCTGGTGGTGGATGGGTTGTAAATGTATTAATACTGTTTATATGAAGGACAGTGTCCACTCTTGAGATTAGTGATATCAAAACCAGACTTCAAATTAATCATAACACTAGAAATCTTGACAGTGTTAAATAGGTTAAATTCATTATTATGGTTAAATTGTGAAATGACATTAAAAAGGTACATTGTTATTGCATTTTACAGATGTAGACAATGAACGCTGATATGAGATAGCAGTAAAATTTGAACCTAGAATGCCTGATTTTCAAGACCTCCTTTTTAGCCACTGTTTAGTATTCTTTTAGGTTCTGAAATGACTCATGACCTAAATCTCAAAATTATGAAGAATGATAAGCAAGAAGAGAGTTATTACTTTAAAAAATTGAAAAGGAAAAGTATTATACAAAGAAAGCAATAATATTAAAACATTTTGGAGGACAAGAAACTGTGTTATGAAAGACTGGTTAAGCAAGTCAGGTTTGAATAGAACAGAAAGTACGAGTAGTAATTTTGCAGTAAATTAGTTCGTTTACGTTAAAAATAGTGACATTTAAATCAGAGAATAGTAATTTTCGAATGATTAAGTTCTTCTATGTCCTGTTTTTAGATTTCTCATATCTGAAGGAAATAGCATCATTCACTTAAATATATTTGGCATTTTAGAAAGTCCAGAATCCATGTTCTTATTTTGTCATAAAACTCTACATTTTGACTCAAATATCTGACTGGACAGAATTAGAACACCAACATTGCAGTTCCAGAATTTTGATCTGGAATATTAAAATGAAATTAATCTGTAGTAGACATTAGTTACTATTGCTCTACTCATGGTCCCCTCAATATTTAGTATAAGAATTCCAATTTTCATTTTTGTACATTCCCCTACACAAGATAAATATGATGATGAGATTCATTTCCAGCCCTTAAAATGTAATGGAAAATACTGTTGGACTTTTAGAAAACCTTATGAGAGAGAAGAGGGCATGCACCTCGTTTTTTACCACTTTATGCAATGCACATATACTTAATGTTGCACTGTCAACTTACTCAAACATGATGTGACCCTAATAAAAAGTGGAAACATATTTGAACAACCACTAGATCAAAAAATAAATTAAAGAAGATTTGAAACTACCTTGAGACAAATGAAAATGCTCACACACTATAAAACTTATGGGATGCAGTGAAAGCAGCAAATACTAAGAAGTTAATTGCAATAAATGCATACATTAACAAAAAATAAAGATCTCAAGCAGTCTAAATTTATACCACAAGGAAATAAAAAATCTTCAGAAAACTAAAGCTGTAGTTAACAACAACAACAAAAAATAACAATGATATACTAGAAATAAAAGCGAAAATGGAAAAACAATTGAAAAATTAAGCAAAATATACACTTGTTTTTCTGAAAAGATAAAGTTGAAAAACTTTTAGATTGATTACTACAAAAGAGACAAGATAAATAAAACCAGAAATGAAATGAGGCACATTATAAATTATGCCATAGAAATAAAAGGATCATAATAGGTTACTATGAAAAATTTTTCACCAAAAGTTAGATACCCTAGAAAAAAAGAATAAATTCATAGAAATACATAATGTACCAGAAGGGAAGTATGAATAAATATTATAGAAAGTTTGAAAAGATGTGTTACTAGTAAGAAAATTGAATTGATAATCAAAAATTCCCATCAGAGGAAAGCACAGAATGAATGGCTTCACTAGTAAATTCTACTGAACATTTAAAGAAGAGCTAAAAGCAATGTTTCTCAAACTCTTACACACACAAAAAGGAGAAGATGAAGATGAAGATGACGATGAAGAAGAAGAAGAGGAGGAGGGAGATGTGGAGGAGGAGGAGAGAACACCTTCAAAGTCATCTGATGAGGCCAGCATTACCCTGATATCAAAGCCTGACAAAGCCACTACGAGAAAATTAAACTACAGGCCAACATCCTTGATAATTATAGATATAAAAATCTTCAACAAAGGGGGAGGAGCACTATAACAGACTATAAACATTTCCCTAGTACTCTGTCCCAGCAGGGCATAGGAAAAAATAAAACCCAAGTATCTCCGGTGGGAAGAACCTACCTAGAGTCCGTATTCTGGGGGTACACTGAATCTAGTGGTGGACACAGGAGCCAATGAAGAGGTCAGGAGCTGAGGAAAGCTGGCACAGAAGTCAAGTGCATAGGAATGGGTGGAGACTGCTTTGCCAGCCCTCCCTCAGAGGACTTGAGATGGTATGAGGCTGTCCTGAAGGTTTTCTATTTTGGGCTGGACTGCATTTTGGAACTGCCTTGCAGGGCATAGACAAGTGGGTACACTCAGTGTCCAGTAGCTGGATTTGAATACCTGGTGGGTAGATCTCCCATCAGCTTGTCATATGTATATGACAAAGCCACCACAAGTAAATTAAACTACAGGCAAACATCCTTGATAATTATAGATATTAAAATCTTCAACAAAGGGCGTAGAGTACCATAAAAGACTAAAAACTTTATATATATATATACACACACACACATACACACATATACATACATTCTTACTTATCACTTTTGATCCTTTTCACAACTTGTTTAGTTTTTACTACTTTTCTCTTTTTTTTTTTTTTTTTTTTGAGTCAGAGTCTCACTATGTCACCCACAGTACAGGTCCGTGGCGTCACAGCTCACAACAACCTCAAACTCTTGGGCTCAAGCGCTTCTCTTGCCTCAGTCTTACCAGTACCTGGGACTACAGGTGCCCACGACAATGCCTGGCTATTTTTTTGGTTGGAGTTGTTTGGCAGACCCAGACTGGATTTGAACCTGCCAGCTCCAGGATATGTGGCTGGTGCCCTAGGCTCCGAGCCTACTTTTCTTTTTTGTTGTTGTTGTTTAACTTACTGGGTTTGGGGGGTTTGGAGTTTTTTTGTTTTATTTTGTTTTGCTTTTCATTTGTTGGTTGTACTCTTAATCTTAATTTTTAATTTCTTCAATAGCAAATGCACCTCTATTTTTGGTTATAGTATTTCAGCCCCTTTTATTCTGTCTTTCTTCTTTATTTCTCTCCTTTTTTCTACCTCTTGGTAGGGATTTTTCTAGTATGCTTATCTTTCCCCCATGAATTTCTCTTATAACAACTAAGATATCCTTTTTTCCTTTTATCTTATCTAATTGTATTTTTTTGGTCTTTTTTTTTTCCTGTTTTCTGTGTAGTGGGGGGGATATGGAATTAATCTGGCTGAGTGGTCATGGCAGGTGTCTGCCTGAAAGAGGTCATGAGTTTGCAGTCCAGGGTATTCGTCTAGCTTTGGCCTTTGGAAACTCAGTATAAGTAGGTCCCTATTGCAACATACTCCTGAATTCATCTTTCTTTTTTTTCTATTTTTTCTTCTTTTCTTCCTATAATTGTTAGAGGCAGTGTCTTGCTCCTACTCAGACTGATAAGAAGCTCCAGATTTCAAGGGATCTGCCCAGCCCATTACCCAAATTCCTGGAGTTGCAGGTGTGGCCCTAGCATTCTGATGAACATCATCATTTCTCCTGTTATTTTTTTTCTTTCTTTCTGTCCTTCTCTTCTTTTCTACCATTCTTTTCTTTTACCCATCCTCTTTTCTGTTTTTCTTTCTTCCTTTCTTTTTTTCTTCTTTCTCACTGCTCACTATTTACCATTCTTGGCCTTATATCAAGAGGGCACTTTAACACCTAAGCCTTGAGATAAGGTAACCCAAAGTGAAGGAGACACTGAGAAGGAAAAAGTAGGGGAGGATGTAAACAAGAAGAAAACACACATGAAAAGAAATCAACAGAAAAATTTTGACATCACTAAAACCAAAACAGAACCACCACCATCCCCCAAGGAGTAATGAGGTAGCTATTGCAGAGGACTCCACCAATAAAGAAGTAATGCAAATGACAAAAGGGAACTGAAAATATAAATGGTAAAGATAATAAAGGTAATTGATGAGAAAATGGAAAAAAAATGGATGGAAGATATGAAGAATATAGAAAGGATATGGCAGAGCTTAAGGAAAGGAAGGATTCAGTCAGGGAACTTAAATATGCAATAGAAAGTATCAACAGATTAGACTATGAAAAAGAAAGAATCTCAGAGGTAGAGGACACAAAATTCATGAGCTAACCCAGGTAGTTAAAGAGGCAGAAAAGAAGAGAGAGAAAGCAAAACATTCACTCAGAGAATTACAGAACTACACAAAGCATTCAAACATATTAACTGTAGCGATACCTGAAGGGGAAGAAAATTGTCCCAAAGGAGTAGAAGTCCCACTGGAGGATATCATATCATAAATGAAAACTTCTTAAGTGTCACTAAAGATTCTGAAACACTCCTCAAAGAGGGACAAAACCATAGTAATCAAAGCAGCATTGTACTCAAGAAAAGACAGAGAGAGAAACCAATGAAACATAATCCAAAAACAAGAAAGAAATTCATGCATGTATGACCAATTAATCTCAATAAGGGCAAAAATACACAATGGAGAAAGAATTGTTTCACCCACAAATAGTGCTAAGAAGACTGTATCTCTTCATGCAAAAGAATAAAATTGGGCCCTTATCTTACATGATATGCACATATCAACTCAAAATAAATTAAAATTAAATGTAAAGCCTGAAATTATAAAACTACTGGAAGAAAACATGGAAAAAGAATTCATAATTTCAGTCTCAGCCAGAATTACACAAATATGACAACAAAAGCACAGGCAATAAAAACAAATATAAACAAGTAAGTCTATTATCAGATTAAAAAGTTTCTGCACAGAGAAAAGAAGTGAAAAGACAACCTATGCATTGGAAGAACATAAAGGAAAACTATATATCTGATAAAAGCATATTTTCCAGAATATATAAAAAACTTCTACAACTATATTACAAACAACAAACAAATGAACAGCAAAACCATCATGAGAAAATTAAACTTCAGACCAATAGCCCTAATGATTAAAGATTACTAGAAAAGTGAATCCAACATTACATTAAAAAATTATAACTATTACCAAATGACATTTATCCCTGGTTAAAAAAAAAAAGATTAATGACTTGTATAGACATTCGTCCAAAGAACTCATACAAATGCTCTGTAGATGTATAAAAAATGTACAAAATCACTGGTGATCAGGGAACTGCACATCACAGTCACAATGACTTTATTGGTTCACTTGTGTCAGGATGGTTATATTCTCAAAAAGTAACAAACGCTGGTGAGAATGTGGAGAAATTCAAACCCTTGCATACTGTTGGTGGGATGTAAAATGGTGCAGTAAATACGGAAAACAGTATGGAGGTTTGTCTAAATAGTAAAAATGTAACCACCATCTGACCTAATAGTCCCACTTCTGGAAATTTATCTAAAATGACTGCAGTCAGGATTTCGAAGTAATATTAGCATTCCCATTATTATTGAACACTATTCACAACCAGCCAAGATGTGGTAACAAACTAAATGTCCATCCACAGATGAATGTATAAAGAAATGTCTCTCATAAATATGAAGCATACTATACTATAATGAGAGAATAGAAAGGCTGAAGCCCCCCAACTACCACCCTCACCTTCAACCTTGCTGTCAGAGACATCAAAGAATGTGTAGTCCTGCACATCATCAGATGGCAGCAGACACCAGGGAGAGAGAATGTGCCTGGTCCTGGCCTCCCACTAGAAGCCATACACCATATGACAGAATCCCATGTTTCACTGACAGGTGCTTCCACCGTGGTCACCAGCATCATTCAGCACCACCAGTCAGCGGGGACACGGTGAGAAAGGCAGCCCATGAGGGTAAGCCTCTTCTCCCAAACTTCCTTCCTGCAAGCTGTAATCTTCCCTCTCTCTTTTTTCTTTTTTTGTAGTTTTTGGCAAGGGCTGGGTTTGAACCCGCCACCTCTGGCATATGGGGCCAACACTCTACTCCTTTGAGCCACAGGTGCCACCCTCCTCTCTCATTTTTAACCCTGGCTGGTAACTACTGAATGCTGTGCATTCTTATATACTCTGTTATTTACACAATAAAAAGACTCCTAAGAAGCAGGATAGGTTGCTGCATGGTTTTTAGGCTGCCACCTGACTCATGAAACAGTGTATGCTCTGATTAGCTTCCAGTCTTTATGCTCTAAGATTTGTGAAAAGTCTTGTGATTTTCCCCAATGGTGTCTCTATTGCTGACCAGTGTCCCAGGTTGGTGTCCCTAGATGCCCAATATACACACACACATATACATGTATGTGTGTGAACATACTACACATGTATACCTGTATGTGTGTCTATAATTGTGTGTGTATATACATATATACGTATATATATATATATATGTACTTTTTTAATACACAGTAGAACTCTATAATTGAGCAACTCACTACATGGGCCACCTCCTTCTTTGACCTAATTATCATATGTACCACACATGCATATCAATCTAGTAGGCCCAGTTCCTTATGTTGACCACCTCTGTAGGTTGACCAGTTTGTTACAATCCCTTGGATGTCGGCTTACAGAGGTCTTTTCTCTCTCTCTCTCTCTCTCTGCACACACACACAGACACACATATATATACAATGATACAATGGGATACTGTCCAGTTTTAAAAAAGAAGGTATACGATGATGTAGACTAACCTTGAGGAAAAGTTAGTCCCAGAAAGAGTTTTTATTTTATTTGCAGCTAATCAACCTCCACACTCATATGGTATGGATGTAGAAAGTTCATGCAGTTGAAACTTTGTTTATACAGGAAATGCTACATAATGTGAGATATTACTTAGATAATTTTAGTATTACTATTATGCGTGTGGTTAATGGTAAATATTTTCATGATTATGTGGAAAATAGGAATCTGAAAAATGTAGCTGTACTCAATAGTTCATAGTCATTTTAAAATTATCCTCATTTTGAAGGTAATAGATATAAAACCATGCATTGAAGGCTCAGATGTCCACTTTATGGTTATTTATATTTAAAAAATACTTACGTTAATTATCTGTTATCTTTAATTTTCACTCTTTAATTTCCACATTAATTTTGCTGATGATTTCTTTCCTGAAATATTTTATATTTGAAATTATTTCCCTTAGACTGTTCTTTTATTGGCGCCAGCATTTTGATTTTTTTTCTAAATCTCACACTCTGAATGAAGCCTAATTCACTTCATTGTTTACAAACAAAGCATTATTTCCCCATGAATACAGAATTAAAGTGATCTGGCCATCCTGAAAATATAGCTTAAGTCCACTAAAATGTTTTTATTAAAACAGATGTCAGAATGCAAGTCTCTTCAGATGTTGCCACATAATTTTGATTTGTTACCTTCCATTTGAGTTTCAGATTGTGTATACATAAAGCTGAATCTTTAAGTACATACAAAATCCTAGCTGAATATTTTGGAAGACAGTACAAACTCATCAAAGATGATTGAGCTGTAGAAAACTGCCTAGATGTTGGTTTTCCACAGATGTACTGAGAATCATTAGTGCTAGGTTATGATGAGCTCAAAAACATTTCAACTTTTCAAAATATAAACATCACCAGTAATGGTATGCAAATTACAATAATGGTGGTAAAAAGTTTTAGCACCATCATAATATTCCATTTTAAAATGAAAACATCTGTGAAATATAGTAATTCATTTTCATCAACTGACTTTACAGAGAATATTCTTTTTTTCCATAGGAGCATCTATTTTATAATGAACAACAGCTAAAAAGGAAATAAAATTAATGACACCATATCCTATGGTTCTTGTTTCAGAGCTCTCACCATTTCATTTTGTTTCTTCAACTTTTCTTTTATATGCAATAGAAAAAAATAATGCTGCAATTACATACTGGCTTCTAGAAGCGTCATCTCAGCTTACTTTTATCTTAGGTGACTAAGCAAGGGGTTTCCTTGCTTAGGCAAAAATACACTTGTCAGCTTAGCTGAGTTCAGCAAGGTTATATGTTCAACTTCAAAGTTGATATAAGACCACATTTAAAAAGATTGACAGTTTTCCCAAGATATCCCATCCCATATCTTTCGTTCTAAGCCTTGTGTATTGACTTTGCTTTTGATAGCCTGAATCCCTTATATCTAGCATTTTTAACTTCTGAAAAAAAAATTGATTAAATTAGGTTATAATTAAATTTTGTTATGACTTTACATAAAATTAATTGACTTTTCATCCAGGAATATGTCTATGAATGTATTTCAAAATTTGTCACTTTATTTTACTCGATAAACAATGGAAAAGCATATTTTGGGTGTCTTGGTTGTGATTACCTGATGAAACATCAAAGGGAAAAAAAAAACCCACTATGATAGGAATGTTTACCTATTATAGATGGTACACAAGTTAATCTTTTTTTTTTTTGAGACAGAGCCTCAAGCTATCACCCTGGGTAGAGTGCCATGGCATCACAGCTCATAGCAACCTCTAACTCCTGGGCTCAAGCGAGTCTCCTGCCTCAGCCTCTCAAGTAGCTGGGACCACAGGCGCCCGCCACAACGCCCGGCCATTTTTTGGTTGCAGCCATCATTGTTGTTTGGCGGCCCGGGCTAGGGATTCGAACCCGCCACCTTAGGTGTACGTGGCTGGCGCCTTAGCTGATTGAGCCACAGGCGCCGAGCCAAGTTAATCTTTAAAGGATTATAACTGAGCTGGTTTGGGGCACACCTTGTTTTTTTCCCTCAATATATTATTTTCTTGTATATATTTTTCTCCCAACACTTTGAGAGATTTTGTTTTGTTTTTTAATTTCAGATTAATATGAGGGTACAGATGATTAGGTTACAATAATGTTTGCATTGTTGGGGAAAGTCCCTTTGTAGTTGTGCCCCTCACCCAGCAGGTGTGCCATATACCCTTATATTGTGCCTGTTAGTGAGAGACCACAATCCCCTTTTCCCTCGCCACTATACCCCCCTCCCCTCAACTTGAATTAAATTACACTTTTCTCTTATGTGGGTGTTTATTAGTTCTTCTACTGGCTTAATATTCATACTAAACATTGGATGCTTGCTTTTCATTCTTAGGATACTTTACTAAAGACAGTGTTCTCCAACTCTATCAGGTTAATACAAAAGATGTAAAATATCAATTCTTTTTTTTTTTTGAGATGGAGCCTCAAGCTGTCCCCCTGGGTAGAGGGCCATGGCATCACAGCTCACAGCAACCTCCAACTCCTGGGCTCAAGCGAGTCTCCTGCCTCAGCCTCCCAAGTAGCTGGGACCACAGGCACCCGCCACAATGCCCAGCCATTTTTTGGTTGTAGCCATCATTGTTGTTTGGCGGGCCCGGGCTGGGGATTCGAACCTGCCACCTTAGGTGTATGTGGCTGGTGCCTTAGCCGCTTGAGCCACAGGCGCTGAGCCAAAATATCAATTTTTTATGGCTGAATAGTATTCCATGATATACATATACCACAATTTGTTAATGCATTCATGGTTTAATGGGCACTTGGGTTGATGCCACACCTTGATGATTGTAAATTGAGCTGTGATAAACAATCTAGGGCAAATATCCTTGTGATTAAATAATTTATTTTTCTTCTTAGTAGATACCTGGTAATGGGATTGTGGGATCACAGGAAGGTCTATTTGAGACTGGAGGAGTTCTTTGAGGATTCTCCATACTTCTTTCCAAAGAGGCTGTATTCGTTTGCAGTCCCACCAACAGTGTAAAAGTGTTTCCTTCTCTTTACAGCCACATCAGCATCAGCAGCTTTGGGACTTTGTCGTGTGGACCATCCTCACTTGGTTAGGTGATATCTAGAGGTGGTTTCAATTTGCATTTCATGAGCATTTTTTCATATGTTTGTTGTCCATTCAACTGTCTTCTTCAGGAAAGGTTCTATTCATGTCTCTTGCCTATTAATAGATGGGATTGTTTGCTCTTTTTTACTTGATTAATTTGACTTCTCTGTAGATTTTCATTATCAATCCTTTGTTAGATTTATAACATGAAAGTATCTTTTCCCATTCTGAAATTTGTCTATTTGCTTTAATTGCTATGTCCTCAGCTGTGAAGAAGATTTTTAGCATAATTAAGTCCTATTTGTTTATTTTTGTTGTAGTTGTGGCCAATGAACTTGTCTTCATAAAATATTTCCCTAGGCTGATATCATCAAGAGTTTTTCCCACCCTTTCTTCCATGATTTTTATCATTTTGTCTTAAATATTGGAATCTTTTATCCATTGTGAGTCAGTTTTTGTAAGTGTTGAGAGGTGGGGGGTCCAGTTTTAGTCTTTTACATGTAGTTAAGTAGGACCATCTATTGAACAGGGATTCTTTTCCCCAGTGTATACATTTATTTGGTTTATCAAAGATCAGACAGTGAGAAGAGGCTGGTTTCATCTCTATGTTTTTTATTCTGTTCCATATACCTATGTCTCTATTTTTGAGCTATACCATGATTTTTTGATCACTTTGGGCTTGTGATAAAACCTGAAATTTGGTAAGACAGTGCCTCCAGCTTTGTTTTTATTACTAAGAATTGCTTTGGCTATATGAGTTTTTTCCTGATTCCACACAAAATGAAGAACTATTTTCTTAAGTTTTTTAAAGAACCATAGTGGTACATTCAGGGGGGACTGCTTTAAATCTGTGGGTTGCTTTGGGTAGTATAGACACTTTAACAATGTTGATTTTTTTCCAGACAAGAGCATAGTATATTCTTCCATTTGTTGATGTCTTCTGCTATTTCTTTTCTCAGGGTTTCATTATTCCCTCTATAGAGTTCCTTCATCTCATTTTTGGTTATATTTCTAGGTATTTATTTTATTTTATTATTTTTTATTTGTTTGCTTGTGTTTTGTTGTTGTTTGTTTTGTTTTGTTTAGTAGTTCCTGGCTGGGTTCAAACCTGCCAGCCCCAGTACATGGGGCCAGTGCTCTATTGAACTATGAGTGCCCAGGTGTATTTTATTTTATTTTTTTGAGGCTATTTCCTCCCCAAACTGGAAACCACCTTTTAAAATAATAAGAAATTTAATTATTATAAACTGTGGCATTGTGAATAGATTTATTAGGCTTTTCCCTAGGTGTCATTTATTTTTTTTCTTAATCATAAAAGGAAGATTATGTGGAGACATCACTCTAATATATTATATGAAGTCTCACAATTATATTTGTGAATTGGCCACTATGTCCTAATATTGGTAACACTATATTAAAAACTCTTTAAGGTCTTAATACCCTTGGTATATCAGTATCTCACACCAGTGTTCGTGTCAATAGGTGATGGTGTCTAACTGAGTGGCATTTATCATTGTTGTTGTGTATTTTTGTGTGTCATTCCAAGAATGTTGGAGCTTGAATTAGAGCAATGAATTAACATTAAAATTATTGCTGAATTTGGTAAGAGTGGAAATGAAATTATGTTATTCTAAGTTTATGGGGATAATGCCATGAACAAAATGGCAGTGGACAAATGGATTAATTTTTTTTTTTTTATGAGGGTAAAGTGTCACTGATGAAGAGAGATCAGGTTGGCTATAACAAGCATAACTTATGAAAACATTGCGAAAAGTCACTAAATTGTGTGTCAAAATTATCAGCTGTCTATAAGAAGCATAGCAAAACAAGTCAACATTGACACAATAACAGTTAGGAAAATCTCAGTGGAAAGTCTTGGCCAACAGTTTATGGCTCTTGCACCAAGATAATACACTAGCTCATATGGCACTGCCTGTGAAAACGTTTTGGCCTATAAACAAACAATTGTACTAGAACATCCTCCCTGCTCACCTGATCTGGCCCCAAACATCTCGTTTCTTTTCCAGAAGATAAAGGAAGTATTGAAAGGAAGATATTTTGTTGACATTCAGGAATTAATGCAATAACAGTTCTGATGGCCCTTCTAGAGAAAGAGTTCCAAATTGCTTTGAAGGGTGGACCAGGGGCTGGCATTGGTGCTTAGCTTCCCAAAGGGAAGCATTTCAAAGAGACCATAGTGATATTCATCAATTAGGTACGTAGCACTTTCCTAGAATGAGTTCATGAACTTAATTGTTTGATCTCCTGTTTTTAGTACTACAAAGGAAATAAGAGTTTAATGAGGGAAAACACTAATCATAGGAATGAAGTTCTGGAAAGACAATAGTCGCAACAGTCATACCTACTTAAGGAGCAGAGACAAGGGTGCTTCCTGGAACATACTGTATTGACAGAAATTATAAATTTTACCTTTATGTATATCATCTTTAATGTTGAAAGAAGGCTGCCACAATGACTATTCTATTAAAATATAAGAAGCAACAAGATCCTATTAGCCACTATCTTGGGTGTAAATAAAACAATGATAAAAGTAAATTCAAATTCTCATATTCACTTTGCTTTTTACTCTGACATAATAATGAACCATGAACAATATATTTTAAGAAAATCTTTTACTGTAACTGGTTTCCCAGAAATTTTTAGAGATCATGTTGAAATGAACCATGACTAGCAGTATAGTGTCCCAGAATTTCTTCCTTATAAATAATTAGCAACATTCTTAGCTGCTGGAATGCAATAGATTACATTAAATCATGAAATATCTTCATAATATTCGATGTTTTAAAAATTTAAACAATTTTTAAAAGTTACCACATAAAATAAAAATTAAAAAATTTCATCAATGATTAACTTTTTTAAAAAAGAACTAGTTTTGAGTTATTCTTAGAGGTAAAATAATTATTTAGGAAAAATAATAGATGTTTTAAAATCTGCAGAAAGCCTAAGGAAGGCTGTGAAAAAATAAATATCTTATTACAATTGTAAATATCTTCAAAACCACATATATGTACAACACCAAATAAAATTTTCAATATTAGTGGTTGATACTGATTGCTAAAATCTTCCATTTCTGAATTATTTTGGTATATTGCATCCAAGATAAAAACAAATGTTACAAGAACAGGACATATTTTAGAAATGTATACATTTGCAGTTTTCCTTATGTTTCTATGTACAAAAATAATTTTGAGAGAATATAAGCAAACTAAAGTATTATGAAAACTGTCTAAATGGGTTTCATTTTACACTTATTATGGTTAGCTTGCTCTAAGAAAATTATAGTGAAAAGATGTAAATTAAAATATGTATTTAATATAAATACAATATCAATATGTATTTAATATAAATAAGGTGATAAAACATTCTTTGGTACAATATGACACAATATTTAATTTTATGAAGTTTCGTTTTAGTTTATGTTGTCTGGCTGATTTGGCTTGCTGGATGAATTTGTAATTAGAAATTTTATTCTTTATTTGGAAATAAACCACTCATTAGAATTTGATGGACTAAATATAACTTTTGTTTCTACTTCTGAATGATTACTTGCTAGAGGAATTAACTCCTCACTGTACAAAAGTAGCAAATTAGATAAACTATATGAAATTATAATTTTCCAATTTGAACAAATGACACTACAAAAATATTGTTCCTGAGGAAGAGAAACAAATAGAGTAGATTTTACTGTTGCCTAGCTTATTGGCTAGAAGCAGTTTCCAGTTCCCAGCCTAGGAGAGCTTAAACCCGGCCCAACAGTCTTACTAAGCTCATGTGGAAGAGATCAGAGTCAGGGGATGCTGATAATTTTCAGGGTAAAGTTACAAGGTTACTCTACACAGCAAGATAACTCCAGAAATGCTCCAAGGGTTTGCCAGATATGCTAGTTTGGTACTGATGTGCACATGTAAGGGGGAAACCATCGCAGATGAGCAAAGAACCACTAGGAAGCAGCAGATGAAAAGTCCTGGGAGATCAAAAAAACTGGAAACCATTTGCGTTTATACACTGTAAAAATCCCAAAATATATAGGGCACTAGGTGTAGTCCTCAGCAATGTGCCTTCAGAAAGGGGTAAAATTAGACTAAGAAGAAAGCTTCTCGGTAATTACTCTCAAAACCATAAAAACTCAAAAACTTAAATGTGATCCTTGAAACTCCCATCTTCAAGTAACTGAACCATATACTAGAATAAAACTCAGTACTCTTTAAAATATACAACAGATTCCTTCAGCCAACAATGGAAAATTCCAATGTCTGGCTTGTAAGCAAAAAAAAAAAAAAAAAAAAAAATTCACTTTGCAAAAAGGAGAGATATATAATCCATAACTAGGAGTAAAAATAATAGCAATCAATAGAAAAACTCAGAAATGATAAGGTTGCTGGAAAGATTGGTCAAGACATTAAAACAGATATAATAAAAATCATAAATATATTCAAAAGTATAAAGGACACTATAGACACGATTAGAAGAGACATAGATAATATTCAAAAGATATAATGGAACTTAAGACGAAAAGGATAATACCTGAGATGAAATATACATTATATGATATTTATGAAAGATTAAACCCTAAAGAAGAAAATACCAGTGAACTCAGGACAGAGAAATATTTAAATAAATCATGATGAGAAAAAGGTTGAATATGAATTAATATAAACTCCATGACCAACAATCTATTAGCAATAAAACATATATGTAATTAGAAAATTAGAAATAGAGACAATTGAACATGTTTACACTGCTGGTGGGACTGCAAACTAATACAACCTTTTTGGAAGGAAGGATGGAGATTCCTCAAAGAACTCAGACTAGACCTCTCATTCAACCCTGCAATCCCATTACTGGGCATCTACCAAGAGAAAAAAAAAATCTTTTTATCATAAGTACATTTGCACTAGACTGTTTATTGCAGCTTAATTTATAACTGCCAAAATGTGGATACAACCTAAATGCTCACCAACCCAGGAATGGATTAACAAGCTGTGGTATATGTATATAATGAAATACCATTCAGCTATTAAAAGAGATGAAAATTTTACATCTTTTGTATTAACCTGGATAGAATTGGAATACATTCTTCTTAGTAAAGCATCACAAGAATGGAGAAGCATTAATACTATGTACTTAATTGTAATATGAAAGCACTGATGAGTTAACACAAGAAGGGGAGGGTAGGGGAATGAGCAAGTGGGGAAAGGGGAAGAAAGATGGTGAAAGGAGGTTATGGTGTATGGCCCACATCTTGGGGAAAGGACACAATTATAAGAGGGACTCTACCTAACACATGCAATCAGTATAACCTACTTCTTTGTACCCTCACTGAATCCCAAACAATAAAAAAAAAGAAATACAGGTAATTGAGTAAATAATAATAAAATGTAGACTTAACAGTGTATGTAACATGAATATGCACAAAAACTATAACAAAATACTGTGAGGGGAAAAATGAAAGCATATTGCTATGTTTCTAACACTATATATGAAGTTGTAGATAGACCATGAAAAGTTATATATGTGTATTGTAAAACCTAGAACAAACATTGACAAGTAATAAACAAAATAAAATAAATAACAGAACTAGAAATGCATGAAGAAAAACCCAATAAAACTGAAAGGAAATAAATAAATCTGTAAATTCAGTTAGAATTATGAACATTTCTCTAATAGTAAATGAACAAATAAGTAAATAAAAATCTACCAGTCTGTGAAAGACTGGAGGATTATTAAAAACTGACTTGACCAGACTGACCATTAGGATACCTATAACATTTCCCCACTAGGCATTCTTTCAAGCACATTTGGATAATTTGGATTTTACCAAGATAAACCATATTCTTGACCACAAAATAATTCTCAATGCATTTCAAGAATAGAAGCACATGAAGCATTTTTTAATGATCACAACTAAACTGTGACTTAATAATGAATCGTTACCTGGAAAAGTCTCCAAATATTTAGAATTAAAAGAGGAACTTTTAATAAAATATGGGTCAAAAATAAATCACAAGAATAACTAGAGATATAATTAGATCAATTAATATAAAAAGTTAAACTTGTGAAATAAAACTAAGTCATTGCTAAAAGATAAAAACTATAACATTATTTAAAAAGTATTAGAAAAGAAAATATTCTTTAAATCAATTACATAAATCCTCCCTGATGAACATAGGAAAAATGAAAAAGAGTGAACAACAAAATAAACAACATGGTATTGGTTTTAAAACAAGGTATAAAATAAATGTATGTGAATTCATTCTAATATAAATATTGACTAAATAAATACTAGCAAGAAAGAGACAAATCTTCCCTAGAAATTGTCTCTAGGAAACGGAGTTAATCTTACCCCACCTTAACTGTGGGGTGGAATTTACTGATTGATTTCCAACAAATAGATTACGGGGAGGGAGAAAAAGTAAGTTTAGAACTAATATACCAGGCAGGCCTACCTTAACACCAACTTAACTAAACAATAAAGACTGACATCTCTGTGGATGCCATGTTGAGATTTTTGTATCCTAATATCATACAAGAAGAGCAATTTACTCTTATGATCTTATTCCCAAGAATCTATATTCCTTATCTAAAGATAAAAAGATCATTAGGGAAAATAAAATAAAAAACATTTTACAAAATAACTGATGAAACTGTCTTCAAAACAATAAAGGTGGTAAAAAACAATGAAAGATGGAGAAACTGTCACAGACAGATGAGAGTAAGAAGACATGGTAACTGAATGCGATGTGGCATCCAGGACTGGATTCTGAAATGAAGAAATGACATGATTGTTGAAATTGGTAAAATCTAAAAATGTCTGGTATTTAGTTACTGGCAAAATCCTAATTTTGATCCCATAATTTTGACAAGTGTCTCAAGAGTACAGAGGGATGATTTTTACTCTTTTTGCAACTTTCCTTTAAATCTAACATTATTCCAAAATAAAAAGTTTATTTAAAACAGAAGAAAGTTATGGAACCTATACATAATCATGTAGACATTCATACAAATGATAAAACACAAATATAGTCCAGAAAGAAGGAAGGGTGAAGGGAAGGGGGATGGCAAATGGAGGAAGGGTATTTGGTGGGACCTCACCTAATGTGCACAACGCAAGGATACAGTTCAAAACAACTAAGGGTATGTTATAAATGTCTTACCATAAAAAATAAGTAAGTGAGGTGATGATTATGCTAATCAGTTTATTTAAGTATTCTATATTGTATATCAAATCATCACGTTGTACCTCATAAATGCATAGAATTATGGTTTAATAAAATTTCTTTTTAAAAGAAAGCTATTGAAGTCTATCATTATGAGACACAGGTTATTAGGTCAAAGAATATTACCAAGGATAAAAACCTCATTTTTTATTTACAAAAGAGACATTGAATTGAGAGGACATAACCATCTTCAGTAGTCTTTTGCACATAAATAGAGTTGCACAATGTCTGGACCAAAACATGTTAGAAATTAAAGGAGAAATAGACAAAATCACAATTATATTAAAATATGTCAATGCCACTAACTTAATAATTAATGTAACAGGTAGGCAAGACATGAATACGTATGTAGAAGGCTTTCATAACACTGCCAAATGTTACTTAAGAATAAATCACTTTTCTGAACACCACCTTTCACCTTAATTACAGAACAAAATAGACAATGCTGAAGATGCAAAGACCTGTGTAGAAAAAAGACCTGAGTATTGCAGAATTTAGCTTTACAAGAACCCCAGAGAGAACTTCAGACAGTATCCATGGCATCTTAGTGAGAATGACTAATCCAATTAATGTTTATGCATCAGGTAAGAACATAGTTGATGTGGCTTCAGCAGTGGGGTAAAGAATTATGTTAAGAGTGGGTTGCTTCTCTCTCCTATCTAGAAGAGGGCCCTGCACATGAAGACCACGATAGGTTCCTTCATAAGAGTACACCCAAATGGGAGAATTTATAACAGCAGAAAGAAGCTTGAAGTTAGCTACTGTATATAGAACCTAAGGTGGATACGGTCTGCATTAGGCAGCCAGATGAAAAACAGCCCCCCAAACAGACTGTAGTTGCAAATCTTTCCAGTGGGGTAATGTCCAGAAAAATTATGAAAGCACTCCAAAAAAGAAAGAGTTAGTTGTATACATCATTCATGTTCAGAGGGAATCAACACCATAATAGTATCTGCCAAGGAAATAGTTCATGCCTTTGTTCTTCACTGACTCACCCATATTTTCTCTAATCACAAAATCATCCCTTTTGTCATATGTTTTGCTGCTCTTATTACCAGATACCAAGAATAATTATCCAACATTTTAATAGATTCAGATGAGTCTGGTGCTTAATACAAAAAATTATACCACCCCTTCCCATAGGTTCCATCATGGAATTCTATGCTTTTTATGTTTATTATAATAAAATAAATCTGGAACAAATGACACCCAGTGGTATTTGGGTTCTTTCCCATAGATACTGAGAGAGAGTAGTAGTTCTACAAGTATGTGAGGCTTTATTGATTGTTTTGAAAAAAAAAGGTGAAATATATTAAATATTGGTATAATTATGTAGCAATCACTCGAAATAAGGGCCATAGTTGCACACAAGAGTGTGTTTATGAAAAACATATCCTTGAACATAATTACAATGAAAGCTCCATCAGGCTATTCTACCCAAGGGCATGGATGACAACATTCTGAAAGTAGATCATTATACATACACACAGACATACAAGCTCACATGCATGATACATACACATACGTATTTACACACCTATATACCTATATACACATGATATAGGGATACAACTGTTAATGCTATCATGCAACCTTACTCAATATGGTAATCAGAAAGATATGAGGTCTGACAATTAAGTTTGAGAACTCATGCTAGGAAAGAAATGCCACACACCTCCTTGTTGCATATGACTATGGTCACCTTTGAAGGACTCCCCTTGATAAGCTATGCACCACTGACAGCACCTGGTCCATCTGCCAAAGCAATATGGAACTCTTTTTCTGGAATGGCCATCAGAGTGGTTGTCATATTGTACTTGGTGTCCTGAATGTCATCAAAATGTCTTCCATTTAATATTTCCTTTAACCTCTGGTAAAAAAAAAAGTCACTGGGGGCCAGATCAGGTGTGTAGGGGGGTATTCCAATACAGTTATTTGTTTACTGGTGAAAAACTTCTTCACAAACAGTGTTGTGTGAGCTGCTGCACAGTCATGATGCAAAAGCCACATCTTTATCAAATCACGATTTTCAGTTAAGATTTTCCTGATTGTTTTTCTATCAGTGTTTACTTGTTCAGCTAAGCTTCTCACAGTCAGCCAATGATTATGATTCATAATTCAATTATTTTTTTCCATATTTTCATCAGTTTTACTTGTTATTGGCAGCCCTGATCACTGTTCTAAAGTGACACTTTCTCTCCCCTCAGATAAACATTTAATCCACTTGTACACTGACATTATCTTCATGGCATCATCCCCATGAACTTGGACTAACATGCCCCTGATTTCACTTCCACTCTTTCCAAGTGTAAGAAGAAACTTAATGTTGTTCATTGCTCTAATACAAACTCTGATATTTGTGAGATGACACACAAAAACACCTAACAGCAATAATGAACACCACTCAGCAAGATACCACCACACATCCACGCAAACACAACCATGAACCACTGATATACCAAGGTTATGAAACTGTATGGAGTTGTTTGTACAGTGCTGCTACCATAAGCACACAGTGGCAAGTCTGTGAAATAAACTGGCAGAACTCGTATGATTAAATCTAAAGACTGTAGGTTTTCTGGTCTAATTAAATGTCAGAAAAATATTCCATAGTGCTTCAACCTTACTCTTCCAACCTTCTTATTTCAGGAAATTTTACTTATAATTAAATTAGCATTTATTGTATTATATCCCAAACTACTTATTATCCTTTATAAAAGTTTATTTTTAAGGTTAATGATTATAGAGAGTATGTATTTGTACATTACTTTTTTTAGGAAAAAGTGACATGAAAAGGGAGTGACTGAACCCAGATTCATGTCTCACCCTTAGCACTAAATGTTAAAATTTTCCAAAAATTAGCAAACATTAGACTTTTACTTCATCTATAAAGATCTTTGATAAAATTCATTTTTTGTCTCTCTATTCCTGAAACGTCACAGTGAAAAGTATATTCATAAATATAGATGGTTTTTCCAAGTTCATCTCTGTAATAACTTTTCATTGATATATTTAAAAATATAATAACAAGAGAAAATAGTTAAATCCTAGATGATTTCCTATGATAATACGATGAGAAAATAGGCTACTGATTCACAGATTCTCTGAAGAAATTTGTCAAAATACTAGATTTTCTTATCGATGTTCATCTGTGAGAGCTCATACTAACTCCTAATTAATTGAATCATGAACTTCAAAAAACTCGCAAGTGAATCATTATAGACTTTGTGAAAATGCTGTTTCTCATGCTTCTGACATTTTTTCACACTTCCAACACTGAGAGGTTTGTTTTGTCTTAGAGACTCACCGAGTCTATCTGTACGGATTATGATCCTTGGGATAGGAGTAAGTGGCTGTCATGTCCTCCCTCTCTGTGCTGGCTGTTACTTCAGACCTCATTCTCCTTCTCCCTCACCTGTACTTTAGCCACACTGTTCTTTCAGTTCTTTGATCTTTCCCTGCTTGCTGTACCTTGGGGCCTTTGCTATTGCTTAACTTGTACAATAAATCTTTGCACTGGCAACTCCTCCTTATCTTTCAAGTGTCAAGTTACTTCTTGCCTCTTTAAAGAGCATTTTCTTATTGTAAATATAAAGACAGCCTCTTCCACCCCAATCATGTCTATCCCTCTCATACTACCTTATTTTGCTCATAAAAATCCTCCTTGTCTATAAATATCCTTTCCGTTTTTCTTTACTTATTTACCATATCTCTCTTAATCTCTGTACCCTAGTGGTCCTATATATGGATAATAGCTACCTGTAGCTATTTAAATTTAAATTGAATAAAATTACCAATACAGTTTCTTGGTCACATGAATCATATTATAGAAATGTTAAGACTCGTCTGACTTATATCTAAGTGTTTGTTTGGCTACCACACAAGCCAGCACAGATTATTTTGGTTAGTTCTAATAGATATTGCTACTATGTTATGCAAATTTCAAGAGTCAAAATCTTTGCGTATTTTTTTCACAGCTGTTTGTCTAAAGTCTAGATTTCCAGGTACACAACAGGTATGACACCCGTATTTGTTGAATAGATTACTAGTTTACAGCCAGCACATTTTAGCTTCCTCCAATAATGCACACAAAACACAGACACACACACACACATCCCCACGCACACTGAAATAATCTGCAAATGAATAAACAGCAAAAGAACACAAGACCTATTAAAGATATGAAAGCTACTGCAGATTTTCGGTAAACATTTAAATTCAGACACCTCCTTTTATTGTTACATTGCTCTCTTTCACCTTTCTTCCTTCTCAAATAGACATACGTAAGGAAACGACACAATTATAGCAAATGTCCCTTTTATATACTCTAAAGATAAAAGAAGATCTGTAACCATAAAAGTAGAGAAAGCAGCTATGAAGAAAAATCAGTTTAAGATAAGAGTAATTACATGAAAATGAAAACATGATTGGTAAGTGCAAGTCCTTGATTGAAGCAGTAAACAGTAGACTGATTAGTACAGAAAACTGAACTGAAGGAGAACACATTTGCCCATGACTCTTAAAAAAAAAAACCCAGAGAGGGGCTGGAAGTTAAAACTGTTTAAGTGAAGAATATATCCATAAGATTCTCTCTCTATATAAGAGGCAACACATAGATGATAGAATGAAATGGGGTGATAATTTAAAATGTTAATAATAGTAAATTAAAACCATCTTGTAGACCTAAGTTTTCAATATGGGGTTTCAGATATAAATAAATTGAAGAAGATAAATAAGTTTAAAAAATCATATTTCAAGGAAAGAGGTAAAATTATCCTAAAACTTATACCCCTCCACCCTAAACCAACACACCCGAAAAGATTTTAATGCCAAAAAATTTAAGAATTTTCTGCCACAGTAAATAGTGGAATGGAGCAACATTAATAGATGTTTTCTTTCTGGTAGAAGGAGATCAAAAATGTAAATCCTAAGAACTAATGAAAAATATTCTATGTTCTATATTCACCCAATTATAATCATTTAGAATTCAAACTAAAGTGAATTTTTTCTTTCACTCAATCTGAGACTTCCAGAAAGAGTGAGTTGTCTATGCTTTTAAAAGAACCAAGACAAATCAAAAATTGGTGGCAATAGCATAGATTTCACTCCTGCTGGAGTGATGGGGAACAAGAGGGTACGTATTGATCCACGTCTCAGATTATTGTCAGAATTCTAACTTATCACAGAGGGTAAAGAAATTAAGGCCCTAATCATTTTTATCAAAGAGTAGCCTCTTGAGATATTTTCAGAACTGCTATTAATGGTTCTTTCCACTCAACTTTCAAATAAGAAATTTGAACATATATAACAAGCCTTATCTCTGGAATAGTCACTGGATTGTGGTAGTAGAGACTGTAACTGGAGTTTCAAATATTCAATGGAAGAATTTATACTCCCGTACAAACTTTATAAAAAGAGGCTGCTGTCATACTCAAGATTTCTGCGTAGCAAGATCAATTGTTTCATCTTCCAATTAGGCAGTCACAAAAGAGAGAGGAAGATTAACTGAAAACATTAAAAAAAGCAAAATAGAAACTGCCTTATCTCCTTTTTCATCTTTTAAGGAAAATGTAGTGTTACTTCCCTAAGAAGAATTCCAGAGGTAGGGTGATTAAATTGATGGCTGAAATATTTGGTCATGAACTCAGGCTCTTTCCGTCTTGCCATTCTTTAGTTTCAACTCCAGGCTAGTTCCTCTGACAGTACTAAAATTCCTGCCACAGCTACAGGCATCACTTACTAATAACACAGCATTTATTGTAGAAAAAGAGACTATGTCTTCCTGCATGTATCCCTTTTGGTGAGTCTGGAAATCTTTTCCAGAAGCATCCATCAGGCTTTCTCTTTCATCTAATTGATTGGAATTATGTCATTTAACAATTGCTGTAACAATCACTGGCAAGGGAGATGAGATTGCCAAGATGGACTTCAACTAATGAGAATTTAACTCTCCGCCAGAAATAGTTACTCAAAGCTGATTACTGTAAAATGACGTGGTCTAATTAGTAGGAAAGACAGAGAGAGTGAGTGTTAAATAGTGTACTGCTCAACACCTAAAACTAGTTTACAGAAATAAATGGCATTTTTAGCAAAAAGCCACATAGACAAATGGAATGTCTTGAAAATCTATTGTGTTGCTCAGTAACTACTGGTTCGATTTCATCTCTGCCAGTTGGATGTTGATAAACAATAGCTGGGCTGTAGTTGTTTTGGCCTTCTCTGAGTGTAACAACATATGGCAGCACCACAGGGCATGGAGGACAGGAAATTGCTATTTATAGCCTGAAGTAGAGAGACAGGTAACAATGCCAGAAACCAGCAGGTCTCTGGAGCTGAGATGGCCTCTACTTTTCTGACAGATGGCATTGCACAGAACAAAACTAACCTATTGGTCCCGGGAGACTTAGATCTCACTAGGTTCACTAGATGCAGTAGTATATTTTGAAATTGAAATAGGGTTTCTGGAGAAAAGAATTTATGTTTGAAAGGGTACCATTCTCCCAGCAATCTACTGGCTAAATTGTGTAGTAGAAGAATTGGAATAAAGATTATTTTTATGTTAAAATGACATAAAATTATTAAGTAAAGTACTATGTGTGTATGTGTATTTATACATATGTACTTGTGCATGTACATGTGTTTATGTCTATGTGTATATACACATCGCTCTTTTATATGAGCTGAAGAACAATTCCAGGACAGAAAGTCCTTCAGTATGGTGTCTACAAACCCCAGTGAAGTCCTGTAGCTTTACATCTGGTTGATAAGAAGCTCCAGTGTATAAGAGGTAGCACTTGACTTCTTTTCATTAAAGTATTTGTGTGATGTGTACCATCTCATATATCATTTTTTGCATAAGGTACAAATGAAAACTAGATGGTAGTATTTATGTGAAGAAATTATAACTATAAACATTTATATTTTAGTTAGGCATGTTTTTAATTATACTAAAGTACTTAATTATACCAAAAAATTAATCAAATTTAGTAACATAATATGAAATAACAGACCTTACCAAGTTAGAGGTCAAAAGACTAAGTGTTGGAAAATTTTCTCACCTGCAAAAAAGACTTAGTTTAGGGAATGCACTCTTCTTTCATTGAACTATGTGTTACTTAGTTCAATGTAAGCAAGCATTTCACATTGTATATCGAAGCAGTACCCTGAACCCCATAAATGGATCAAAGTTATGATTTAATAAAAAAAATTTTTTAAAAAAGTTTAAAATGAAAGCTTAATCTTCAAAAACTAATATCCAATGTTAATGAAAGAGTAACTATGAATAGCCAGATATTGTGGCAGGCACCGTAGTCCCAGCTACTCCAGGAAGCTGAGGCAGATCACTTGAACCCAAGAGTCTGAGGTTGCTATGAGCTATCATGCCAGAACACTCTGCCCAGGCTGACAAAGTGAGACTCTGTCTAAAAAAAAAAAAAAAAAAAAAAAAATGAGTAACTATGAATTTTAAAGTAACATGCTTTTTACTTCTTCTTTTTTTTTTTTTTTTTTTTTTTTTTTTTTTGCGTTTTTTGGTCAGGGCCGGGTTTGAACCTACCACTTCTGGTATATGGGGCAGGCGCCCTACTCCTTTGAACCACAGGCACCGCCCCCATGCTTTTTACTTCTAACCTCTATTTTTTTTCTCTGTCTTATGCAAAAGGGTAAATGTTCTTGATGGTATGTGGGACCATTTACCTTTAGCTCTTTTATGTACTTTGTGAATGTAAGCAGTCATTTGGGACTTTGGGGACATTTAATTATTGTCACAAGAAGAAAATACTAAACGATGATTCTGAGTTACTTATTTATGATAGACCAATAGACATTAAAAAGAGTAGAAATGATTACAATCCATAGAAAAAATGGTCCACCATTCAGTATATATGCCCTAAATAAGTAACAGTAATTTGGCAATAGGCTCATTTAATAAACTGAGGCTTTATCACTATTAGTTTCTTGTAAATGGAAAAATATTAAAAATGCATCAAGCAGAACACTTAAGAACATTAAAAAGAGCCATTCATCTGAAATAACACAAATAATCTCAATTTAGTACATGCTAAAATATTATGCATATTGTAGTATATTTACAATTGTAATAATTTAGGTGTCTTATAATGCAAAATAATTTAATTTGCTGTCTCTAAGAAATACAAACAACTAAGAATATTATGAAAAAATAAACCAAATGTTGCAAATGATTATTTGGCTCACTTATCATGTTAGTCTGCATACACAATTACATTTTAGAAGAGCTAGTAAATGCTAAATACTTGGATTTGCTGTGTTATTTTTTTGTTGAAATAGTCACAATAATTACGCCCATAGATTGTTTTTAAAAATAACCTCCCATAAACTGGCTATATTGAACTTGTTACCTGCAAAAGAATGGTTTAAATGTAATGAGAATGTGAAATATAAGCAAGGAGGAATCTTGTTAATTAATGTTGGTTTTTTAAACGTGGTGTATGTATCAATTTCCATATTAGCAAAATGATCTTAGGATTATGTTCATGCAATTTCAATAGGATTTTGACTTAGTGATGTCAACACATATTTATTAAATACTATGTATCTAGAACCAAAATTTTCATTCATAAGCAGTACAATTTATGGTACATATGTGATTAAAGATGCAGCTATGCGATTCACTTACTCCCTTTACCTGGAGCAATGGGAATGGTGCTTCTAGGAAGGAAAAAAATGTTGGAGACACAATCCACTCTCCTTATGTCACCTGACAAGAAAAAAGAAAAGTCTTACAGAAGAATGCTAATCTATGGAATACTTATGGCAAATAGAACTACTTATGGTAAACACCTGAAATTCATGGTTTATGGAGAATGGCTCCCTGGAAAATAAGAAAAAATTATGCAGATGTCTGCAGGTAACATGGAGATGTTTTCTAACCTAAGGCTCCTTCATGTGAATGAGGTGACTGTGTCAATCCTAGAACCTCAGGCTGGACTTAATGCACCTGATACAAATGAAAAGTATCTCAGAACCAACTTCAGGATCCTTGAGTTCCCATTGTCTCTTGGTTAAGTTATTAGTAAAGTTTGATAAGAACTCTGAATAATAATAGAGAACCTGATCTTGTCAGGACTTGATTCTCTTTACTAAATCTCTTACTTTGCACTTAGATATGGTAAAATTCCATCCCCCCAAATGCATGAATATTAGTATTTCATGTGTTAACTGTAGTTGTTCTGATCAACCTATCTTGTTAAATTTCAACCTGTGGTTATGAAATTTTCATCTTAATCTACCAATATGCATAAGTAGGCAACATAGCATTGTGGAGAAAAGTGAAGACTGTAGCATCATGGTCAAACAAGAACTGTCATGGCGTCAGGTGTATGATCTAAGATAAATTCTTAAGCACTCTTCTCCTTCCAACAGCTGACTGACGAGACCCCTGCTTGGCCAAAAGGATACCTTGGAATCTAAATTGCTAACCATGAGAAAGGTGGTCAGACATGTCTCATTATGCCCCCCTCTTCTTAAGGAAATCCTTATAGTTCATTAATGGGCTTAACAGTAGGCAGGACAAACTTGCTGGTTCTCCTGGAAGGTTTCTTTAAAAATTCTTTAAAAACTTTTATGATAATGAAGGAATAAGGAAGAGCTACTGTTAAGAAGCAATTGCTTCTCATCATCTTGGTTCTAACTTACTGGACCTTGTCCTGCACCTATTTTGTTTAGGTCAGAGTGATTCAATATTTTGTTTTGAAAATTCCTGACTCAGTTAAGTATTACTTTGGGCAACATCTCAAATTGGATTTCTTCTTCAATATACTTTATAGGAAAAAGTCTTCAGATCTGAAGATCTAGTGAGTACCATAAAACTGAAGAAAAAATAAAAGACCTACCTTTTAATAAGTTGAACCAATAAAAACGGTACACTATTGTGTCCTAAGTGATATTTAAAATATTTCTTTTCAAAAAGAAACTTTGAGTACTCCAAGAAAAGTATGCTACTTGTGGTCTGTAATAAAAACTATCCTAAAGGAGGTAGTGTTCTTTAAGACTCCAAAGTGCAGGGTAGAAAATAATTACACTTCAAAAAGAAAAAAAAGAAAGAAAGAAAGAAAGTGGCTGTGGAAATGAATGCATTCTTGAAAGGGGAGTCTTTCTTTTCAGGAATCACAATTAGCTATATGCTAATGGGGTTCAGTCTGGCATTATAAGGGTGGTTGTAACCGAGGCACATAAAGCTTGCATGAGGATTATTAAGGAAATATCCAACAAATAGGTTGAGCCTTAGTTTGAGTTGCAAACTGCAGTGTGCCTAATTTACAATTTATTTAAAGTTTTGCTTTGCTTCAAATTGATCCCTTAAGACAGTGGTTCTCAACCTTTCTAATGCCATGGCCCTTTCATATGGTTCCTATGGGTCATGACCCACAGGTTGAGAATTGCTGCCTTAAGATGTATTTATGGCCAAATTGTTGAACTAAACTTTCAACACCAGTTGGATAGTTCAGCTACCAGAAATAGTCTAAAACTGAAAGCTGACATAAAGCAGGAGCTATTTCTGTTGGAACTCATTTCACAGAGTTCTTATGTAGCACTAAATAAAAACAGCCCTAAATTTCCCGACTGCCTCTGCTAATGTAATCATGTAGGTTAGAATCTTCTCTGTGATTATTCCCTATTTTAGCTTAGTTAAATGTATATTCATATACTGTGTTTTCTTTTGAAGATGGACATTTCTGTGCCAGTCTTGTGTCATGGAATTGCATTTTATTTTTATCACTTGCATTTCTGATATGATTTTATAGGCAAATAGACACATCTATGGGCTTTTATATTTCAGTGCAAAATATTTCTTATATTGGCAAGTTTACTCTTATTAAATCAAAACTCTATTGATATATCTATATACTTTTATTTCTTGAACATTACATAGCTCGTTTTATGAAATTAGACACAATTTGAACTGGATAAATTGATTTAATTTCACTATATCAGTGTTTCTCACACTTGAACATATATTAATATAATAAGATCTTTGGAGAAACTCAAAACATGCATTCTAAGACCCACTTTCAGATACTCCTATTAGAAAAAGATAGGATTATGATTAGGAATCTGTCATTTCGTCAAATAATTCGAGTGATTCTGCTTTATATAATCTTTCTAAGAACATATTTCAAAAAATACCAATTTATATACTATAGGCAATGATGTTTTTAAAATAAAAAAATAAGTGGTTTTCTTAACTGTATTCATTTTGTTTTTAAAGAAACCATTATAGGAAACTGGCTAATTGTTAAATAATACAAATAAAGAAAATATTTCCTTATAAGATACTAGATTTTACATTTGGTAATTTATAAGGTACATGTTAATATAGTGTTTTTTAGTGACAAATAGCTTTTACACACTCCATTGGGTCACCATACATATTTATGAATGAATGATTGTATAAATGTGCTTATACTGTGGGGAAAATTGGAAACAATTATCTTCCATTAATTAGAAGCTGAATTAGAAACTGATTAAGTAGAAGAATGTTTAGGCTACGTTTAGTTTTATTGTTGTCGTTTTTGTTGCTATGTTTGAACTTCTAAAAATCCGAGATGTGGATTGAATGCTTGCATATTCACGGTTATTATTAGCATTGCTATTTTAGATGACGTACTACCTGTCATGAGCCTAACAGTGATCCCAGAAACATGAATTCATTCTATATTAAGCTATTCTAAAATTAACTGTGCTTATTTTATTAAAATGATACATAAAGTGATATTTGTTACATAATTGTAGGAGATTATTATACAGGATGTCCATAAAATTCATGTGCAATTTAAAATGCACAGATCCTACTTAGTAAAGTATCTCAACAATGGAAGAAAAATATCCAATGTTCTCAGTAGTATTATGAAACCAATTTACAATCCCTCACACTTTCATATGAAGAATAGATCGCAACTATGGCCCAAGATGAGGGAGGGAGGAGGGGAATGGAAGGGCAAGGGGGAGGTCAGATCGAGGGTGTGAATGGTGGGATCACACCTATATGCATAATGCAAGGGTACATGTCGGATCTATTAGTATAGAGTATAAATGTCATAGCACAATAACTAAGTAAATGAAATGAGGTCTATATTAACCAGTGTGATGTAAGTGTTCCTAATTCTATATGAAATCAGCACATTGTACCCCATAAATGCATTAATATATACATGATCTATGTGTTTATGATTTAATAAAAAAATAAATAAATTGCACACTATTTTTAAATTGCACACAAACTTCATGGCCACCCTGTATAATACACAAGTGACTATTTTACAAGAATTGATTTGTTTTACTGTTTAAGATACCTCTGTCTTCTACTGCTGTTCACATCATTAACTGCAATTTTCCTCCAGAGGATTTGTATCCATTACAGTTTAACCAGGAAAACAGACATAGCTTTACATTTTAAAAGAGAGAAAATGTAATGCAAGGACTTGTTTATAGGAGTTGTAGAAAAGCTGACCAGTCTAGGAGATTAGCAAGTGCAGGAAGCCTCTACTGTCCCCAAAGTGAAGAAGAAAGGTGGAGACAGTATTACTAAAGGCCAGTGTCTAAGTCTCCTGGGGAAGGAAAATGGAACCAGGAGGGGTCTTCTTCAGGAATTCCATCCCTAGAGAGACACTGTCCGAGGCAGAGCGGAGCAAGGACCAACCCAGTCTTCCCTCTAGGTTCCTCCTTTAATCATGCATCAGAAGTCTTTTTTGAAAGTAACCAGATAGCAGCTGAGTGAAAAGACCAGCTCCTCTGGGAGAGTAGATTAAAGGAGGACAAGGATCTGAGGACAGGATCCCCAGGTTATGCACAAGGTTCAAGGTACTTACACTTTCCTTCTGCATAGACGTCTTTGATCCTGCTTTTGTAAAGCTTCAGGTTCAGAGTGACACAAAGGTGCAGCTCCTCCTACCCTGGTGAGAATACATTTCTAAGAAATAAAAAAAAAAACATATGAATGAAATAACCTGTTTATTTCCCCTTAATGTCACAAGGGTGAACAGAAACATTAGGTCACTTAAGCACAAAAGCTCAGGTGATTTAATTATATTCACAAGATATTTCTGAACTTTAGCTTAAAGAAGATAAGCAGAAGAAAATGGTACTTTCTCTTGAAAACATTTGAGAAAGTTAGGAAATATGCATGAATTATTTATAAATTCTCCTTAGTACTCCAGTGTCAAAGGTAAATGAGACTGGACCTTTGCTAAAGTCATAAGGATAACTATTGAAATAGCAAAGAGAGGCTAGTGTGGACTAAATTCATCTGCACTGAAACAAAAGGCTGGAGACTTTTGAAAAGCTGGATGCGTTAAGCTGAAAATGCTGAAGCTGAAGTGTGTTAAGCAGGGCAGTCCACGTGACTAAGCCCTCTGAGCTTGTTAATTGGCATTTATCAAAGGAGAAAAAAATGTTGCTAGTGATGTCAGGTAGAGCAAGGTGCACATGGAACTTAGTACTTTCCCTCCAGTACAGGGAGAGTGTTTTCTCAGAGAACATGTGTATTTCAAAGAGATAGCTCTCAAAACAGGGGAAACAGTTGGGGTGGAAGAGTTACATCTCAAAGAGCAGAGAAAGTGCTTATATAATTAAGGGGTCTTGCCCTGGGGGCAGGGTCCAATAAGACCTATGGAACTAGCCTAACCTACTGAAGAAATATAAAGTTAGGAACAACAATAAGGAAAGAGACATGAGACACAGAATAGAATTTTGAAAGGTGGGAGCTTAGGGGACCACCCTGATTGTGGGCTCCAGTGAGTGGCCCCAAGTCTCTGTTTCTCCTAGCTTTTGTTCAAATCTCTTTGTCCAGGTGGTAAACTGAGGAAGGGAATAAAGGCACCAGCAGTTTCTCTGAGGGAGCGTATCCGTTCCTATTGTTATTATTATTGACATTAAGGATTTGAACAGTTTTGAGAAATCGGAAACTTGAGCCTTGTGTGGGGCAAACTTCTGTCTGGAGTCACACACACAGATTCCTAGAATGTATTAAACTCCACTAGTTTATTGTGGAATAAAACGCCACTGGTGTCATTCTCCTCTAAGGAATCAGCGGGAGAGAGGCATTTTCCTCTTCTCATCACCACAGAGGATTTTCCTCTGAGATAAGGGATCATAATCTCAGGGCTCAAGCTGTTCCTTTGGTCTCTGCCCCAACTAAATGCAAATCTCCATAATGGGTATCTGTTTTGTCTGTTTAATGGTCAAGAAACCACTCAGATGATGTATCTTGTCTAGCTCTTGCCACAGTCTCTTCTACAGCCATTGTTTTTCTCAGAGTGTTCACAGTCTCAGCAGGGGTATTTGTGTAAGCTGAATCCCCAATCGGCCAGAATTTCAGGAAAGGCCAGAAACTTGTTCAGATAAGACAATGGCTGGCTTAAATGTAAATTAGCTGACTTTTCTTTGTTCTGACTCCCTCAGCTTACTTTTTAATTTTCCTTTTTTCTAGGGGTGTCCTCCCTTGCCAAGAATGGGCTTTTCAGTCCCCACAGTCCCCATTCTTTCTGCATAACGTAGCTAAAGTAAACAAATCAAGAAGTTTTTTGGGTTGAACAGACAATAAATTATCCTGTGAAGCATATTGTAGGGGGCCAGGGTCATCCTAAAGATACTGGCTAGAAGCCATGCTGGAGTGTGGCCAACTCTATCACTGCAGCTGGGGACTAGTCCTTGTGAACTAAGAGCTGTGCAGTTCTCACTAGCAATTCGATAACCACATTTTGGTGGTTTAAAACCATTTGAAATCATTCTGCCAGTTGTCTGTCACCATTCTCCCATCCAGAATCTTTAGTCAATCTCTATCATAGTACTTTTTAAATTGACATGTTATTTTTATTTTGAATATCACAATCTACAACCATGGAGTAAGAGTTCAGAGGGCAGCATTTATATAATATCTCTAAGTTTGGCATAGGAGTATTAATAATGACATTTAAACTTCATTAAATGCCTTGCATGAATGAAGCAATGGGTTGATGCACCACCTCATTTAATATTCACAGTCACCTTATTGAGGGAAGGACAGGAGGCCCTAATTGGTCAGGAGCATTGGCTGTTGGAAAATGGGGAATTAAAGAAGATCACTCGAATTTGAAATAACCTTTCATATTTAATGTTAAAAATATATTATGAATTCAGCCTGAATATAAAAACAAATGCAATAAAATGTTTACTATTTATTTGATAAAATGTAAGTTCTAAATATTAATATATGCTAATTCATAGTCTGAATAATGTGTGACATAATTTTTAAACTATATGACAACAAATATGACATCCATTTTTTCTCATTTTGCTTTTAGAGTATGATCACAAAAACAGTATTTATATAAACAATAATTAAGGACTTTTTAAATTTTGAGAAAGTACATCTTATTTAGATGTATACATTCTTGTATATATTTTCTGTAGATCCCTTCCTCATTCTTTGTAACTTATCTAACTCTGTTGAACCTTTGTTCTTAATTACTTAAAATTATTTTTAATACTAATATTCCTCTAACACTAATTTCATCAAAATTCATCACAAATTCTTATAGCTGTAGTCATTTTTTCTTATTATGTCTTAAGTGATTATAATTTTATTTCTATATTTATCCGATAATAGACACACTAGCTAGGCTGATTGTATATTCTAGTCTACTGAGAATGTCTTAGTTTGTGTACATTAGAGGAGCATGCTTTCATCTTAAAAGTGTTGTGATATGGATTTTCCATGATAAAAAAGGGCTGTTCAGAAAGTATCCAGCCATGTATGTGTCTGTTTTTCATATTGCATGGCTAAATACCTTCCAGACAGCCTTTGTATGCTTGACCTACTTATAAGGACCTTTAGAGAACACCTACTGAGCTCTGAGCACACCATAAGTAACAGTCTTACACTCACAACTCTGTGCGCTAAGTGCTATTGTCACTCCCTTCCTACAAGTCAGGATATTGGGAGACATTTCACTTAGGCAACTTTCCCAGATTGTACAGTTAGCAGGTATTTCAGCTATTACCTAAATCTAGGTAGTCTGGCTGATGATGTTATTCTCTTAACTACATTTATTGTTCCCTTTACCTAAAAAACACATTTTATTGATGAGCAGGTCTAAACATGAAAGGTTAGCACAACTCAATAATATTGGTGATTTGTTTGCAATTTAATAACATCACTTTTCTATAAAAATGAGAATCAATAACAAAAACTCTGTATCATGAATTAATACATAATCTGTATTATGATTGCTGATTGAAAAAGCAGAGGCTAGGAGACACTAAAATCTCTTGCCTCCCATCAGAGTGTGAGAATGTAAGTGAGCGTGAAGATGAATCCAGAACACCCGGCTTTACGGATGACTCACTTTTACACTGGCCCTACCACGGTGCCCCAATCTGGAAAAGAGAAAAACCTTAACATGTTTGGGTCTGGAATAAATAAATAACAAATGAATGTATTTAGAAAAATTTCATGATTTATCTCAAAAACATATGAGCAAATGTCTAGTTAGAAATTTTAAATAAAAATAAATGTATGGTCTTAAATTGGGAAATATTCCTACAAAATCAATTTGAAACTGTTCAGACCTCATATACATATATCACAATTATCAGTAAGATTTTATTCAAAGCAAAGACTTGTTCCAAAAAAAAGCAAGGTTGAAATCACCAACTGACTATTTAAAAATCTATGTACAAAACAAAAAGAGGCTGTAATATATAAATTAGAATGGCAAAAAGAAAAAGTAATTAGATGAATGTTAGTGAAAAGATATTTTTATCTCTTTTAGTTAATTATGGTTTACAGATGGCATAATTCTTAGGATTATTTAATTTTATACCAAAGAAAATATGACAAAAGTTGTATATTTTACACAATAAAAGATAAAGTACATT